>PVJX010002514.1:17052-127462 GCA_004027295.1 Dolichotis patagonum | reverse complement strand
GTAGGCTAACTCTCTGACTAGGATTATTCCTTTTCTTCCATGCTAGTTCCAAGAAACCTGGGATGTGGTGTGCAAACTTGTTTTTAATCATATCTGTAAATATATCCTTTCTGTGTAAAGCCATGTTGATTTGAATTGGAGAAAAAATCCTTTTGGCATTCACTTAGGAAACTAAGAGTTTATTTCTGAATCAACTTCCTTTAACAAGGATGACTTCTTTCATGATCTTTAGCAAATACGTCAAACTCATGCAGAACACTGGCAGCCCTGGTTCAGAAAGAATTAGAACTAAGCATACATATGCTGATAGCCCTGAGACTGCCTTGGCCCGCATTGATGAAATGAGGACTCATTGTATCTGCTTCTTCAACTGACTGAGTTTAAACTCTGATTAACCCAGACCTGGTTAAATTACATTCATCTTGACTCCAGATGGCAAATGTGTTTATGAATTCTGGTACTTGACTACATTGCAGTATCATAAAGTAGTATGCAGCTGTTAACTGAATAATTTTGGGTTCCATATGTAGGAGAAATGCAAAATATCTGGAATGTGAGAGATTAATTTGGAATATAGGGTGTATGTGTGCCATTGGTAATGTATAGCCAGAAGATATACTAGACATAATGTATTTTGTTCAATAATTTGTCCATCCAAACAACTAAATCTGATTGATGCATAATTAAATGAATTATTGTTTCACAATTGATTTCTTGCATTGCAAAATATTCTGAAATAAGTCAAAGAGTATATAGCAGATGTTAGTTGATTAGGTAAAGCAACTCCTATTGATTTATTATTCAATAAGCAAATATTTATCAATAGCCAATTATATGCCAACAACTCTGCATGATACTGAAAGATAGCATCAAGGCTAATGTGTAGTGAAGAAACAAATTTTTTCTTCTCTTTGGATCAGAAGCTGTCAGAAGATAAAATGACAAATTTAGAACAAGTAGTTATTGAGAGACAACTGAATTGAACCACTTTTTCTTTCACCAGAATTACTGTATAAAATTGCTCTGTCCAGTATGATACCCACAAGCCACCTGGTGCTCTTTAAATTTAAATTTAAATTGATAGTAAAAACAATTTAAATTTCAGTTTGTCAGTGATATTATATCTTTGTTTCAATTGTCCAATCACTGTATGTATTTATTTGCTATAATACTGTCAAGAACAAATACGGAATAGCTTTATCTTCATGAAAAACAGACATATATTATACAAAATAAAATCCGTGTAAATTCATTAACAACTTAATGATTAATATCAGGCACTGTTTACAAGTTAATATTTCTTTTAACAATAGACACACTGATGAGGACAAAATATTCCTCTAAAGTAGGTTTTAACAAACTTTGAAATTAACACAAAAAGACTGCAGTCATTTTTTTTTTCTTTTTTCTGTCTGTCTTCTTTTTTTTTTTTTGTACTGGGGATTGAACTCATGACCTTGCACTTGCCAGACAGGCACTTTGCTTTACAGTTAATTTTAAAAGTTGTTATACTGGATGTTTTTGCTTTCTTTATAATGAATTCTCAAAAAGAAAGAGAGCTGGTAGAGAACTGATGCTAAGAATTATTTCAGGAAATTCTGACTCTTTTCAAAGTTCGTCCCCCTCTTTTTTCCCTAACATAACGCTCCTCAGCTGACCACCTGCACTGAGGTAGAGCTGGATGTGATGACTTGGCTTTTACCAGGGGATTGAGAATTGAAACCACAGAACCTGTAAGGAGCTGCTGTGCTTCCTGAGTGCCCCTGCTTTCATTGCTCCTTCAGCTTCTGTCCCATGGCTTCGGCGCCAGAGGTTTAGCTCAGCAGCATAAGTGCCTTCTTGGCAAACTCGAGGTCGTGATTTCAATCCCCAGTACAGAGAGAGAGAGAGAGAGAGAGAGAGAGAGAGAGGAGAGAAAGAAAGAAAGAAGAGAGAGAGAAAAAAACAAAAAAAACAAACAACAAAAAGAACACCACTCTGTGTTCATCGCAGTGAGAATATGTGAGAATCCTTTATCTCTAAGAGTGTTTGTAGCTTAATGGCCCACCACCTAGAACAATATCTAGGACATGAAAGAGAAATGAATTGGCATTTTGTTGGACCCACTGCATTTTGATGTTTGTTACAACAGCTAATATATCCTAACTTATGTGAGAGCAAATACTGAATTTGGCATCGAAATGTTCTTCAGACCTGGATGTTAGAAATGGGGTGCTTGGTTTTGCCCCTTCATCTGTAATATTCTGTATCTCTTACACATTATCATTCAGGAAAAAACACATTTATGATACTTTTCCTAAATAAAAACAACCACTGCAATTTGTGTCTTCACCTTTAAACTTAGTGCTATTTAATAGCACTTTTCTCATAGAATTGCAGTGAAAATTAAGTGAAATAATAATTGTAAAATTCTTAATAACACATACTTCCTAATATAGTTTCAATAAATGTTGCAGTTATTATGTCATTTTTACTCCAAAATGCAAAGCAGGGGCTTTCTCAAAAAATGGAGAAAATCTCACTTGGTACTTTCATTGCCTATCCACACAGGTTTTATGAAATGAATATGAAACTGTAAAGCTAAGTAGAAACTGAGCTTGCAATGGAAAGTCAATGTACTTTGATTTCATTCTAAAGACTGCATAAAGGTATTGCACATTAAATATTCTTTCCTAGAATTTCTTTCAGAATAAAGAATTTGTTCCAGTTAGCTAATGCTTCATAACAAATTATCCCATAACTTACTATTATAAGAGCTATGTAATTAACTCATGATATGGAATTTAAAGATTTGGGCTGGCAGCAAAGAGATTTATCACATCTCAGATAGGATCTTTTATGATTCTGTGATTGTTTTCTGCTCAGATAAGCAGCTCTACTTGAGAAAGTTGATTGATTGGCTCTTGGTGTTGGGCACCTTTGGTCTCTACAGTATGGTCTCTCACGCTCTGATAGGTTGACTCAAGTGTGTTCTATTAATAGAGTCAGAGTTACAATAGAATAATGATGCTATATATCTGACATGTTCACCTAACTTGTTTGGCAGAGCAGAACATTCTTCTTCAACCAGACAGTCTTTCATCAAATTTTTGTAAGTGATATGCATGGAAATGGTGAATGCTTAGACAGTGTGGATTGTAGTACAACAGCATTCACTGCAGCTATAATTCTGAATTTCAAATATTTATTTCTTTAACTAGTTGCTCACACTTTTCTTTGGAGAATAAAACAGCAAATAAAATTGACTTTTAAAAATGGAGCTCATTGGTTAAATAGCAAGATATGATCATTACCCAAGAGAATGGTAGGTGACATAAAAGGAGACAGTGATCTAAGCTTCTTTAAGCTGGTGTTTTCACAATTTCCTGAGAAGAACTTATCAGCCCTTTACAGATTCCCACCTGCACAGTGGTGTAAATCTGGGGTCAACATGTACAACTCTAGGAAATAGGTCCCAGGATGATGCAAACAGGCCCCAATTTAACCCAATTAGGCCTCATTGATTTGAATTTGTGTTGCAGTTCTGACCCTCTTTGCAGGGGATGACCACCATACTTAATTTGACTACACCTTTAATACCAGACACTCCCCCTCCTGATTGAGAGTTGCAGTGTCACTGCTGATTGGAAAAAGCTCCATTAAGTGCCCACCTTGACCACTGTCCATGCTATAAAAATATAAAAAGAAAACTAACTCTGGTGGTGAACACTTGCCACTTCTGTCTCTATCTTCTCTTTTTGACAGCGATTATTCTAAATAATTGATTTTTTTAATAGTGTACAATAATTAATTTGTTTGAAAGTGTACAATGCTTACCACACAATAAACTGTTTGCTGAACTTGCTGCTTGTCTCAGGGAAGATCCTCAGAACTGGGACACCATGCACAATGCAGATCATCAGCACAGCTGGATCCAAACCTGCACAGAGAGCACTACAGTAATTTCTGTGGTTGTGAGCATGTGTGTGGGCTCAGCACTCTCTATTTCCCCATAGCTTTGGGAACAGCCCAGCAATACCTCTCAGGAATGCAAGGGCTCTGCAGAATGTAATTTGAATGCATATGATTTAAATCTTTAAGGACACTTCTAGTTCTAGCTCTCTGCTTGACATTTTTGCACCAAGGTGCTTTCTGTCTTCTCTCTTTGGTACCTTTAATGCCTCCTTTCTTGTTAAAAACATGCTTTACACCCTCATAAAAATGCAATTGAATTTTAGTAATTATAAGAGCAAAAAGAAAAAAAAAGGCTCTGTTGGAGGAAAAAAAATGGAAAACAGCTAATTGTGTGGCGATTTAAAATTTGCACTGACTATCCAGAGTTGGGTAGCCATAATAACATACCCAGAATGTCACTCTCAGTGTAAGAACAGGGTTAAGGAAGAAGCTGGTATAGTGGGCAGGGTCTTTGAATGAAAAACTCTCCCAGTTCTGACTCACCACACATCCTGGAAAGGAACAGTTTTAACTGAAGCTGTGAATCTCCTCAATGAACATAGACATTTGTCTATATTTTTGGCAATTTCTTTGTGGAATCAGAAGTTGGCTTCTTTAGGGATAACTTAAAAGGAAGCATATTTCAGAATAATCTTTGTAAAACTCACACTATGAGGCAGGGCAGAAGACCAAATGGAAACTGTGGGTGGAAGCTGTTATTGTGCCTTTCCAAGCAGTTTTCTACTGTGGGTTTGTGTTCCTACATTTGAGATTCATATGAAAGGGTCAAAGCCACAAGGAACCCATGAGGTAGTAAAAGTCGCTGATGCCTCCCCAGTTACCTCTGCCCATTTGATGTTCTGTGAATGGTGAGGTCTTATGACTCTAAGATGCTTCCATCCAGAAACCTGCCTCGGGTCATACTCAGGAAGTGCCTGAGAGCATCCTGAAAGTGACCGAGAATATAGAACCTAGGCCCACACCACTGACTCATAATGGGGTATGGGAAAATGGCCCTTTTGCCTCAATTTCAGAGCCTAACTCTAGAGACTCACGTGTCTCCACATAATCAGCTTCAAGATTGTTACCAGCTGAGATGATTTCTTTGCTTCTCCCCTCCCTCTCTGCTGTTTCCTTTACTTCCTGAAAGATTTCTTCCAGGGGCTCTTCCTCAACAAAACACTTCTAAAACAATCTTTTCAGGACTGGATTCTTGGGAGTTGTTATGGTTTACATCTAGAATATTCCCTGAAACTCTCAAGTATATGGAGCTTGGGATTTTAGAAATCAATTAGATTTTAGGGGCACTACAGTCATCAAGGGGTTCATTCACTGATAAGTTCATGGCTGAATATGCTGTTAGGAGGAAGGGCCAGGTTGGAGGTGGATCACTGGGAACATGATTTGAAAGGGCATATTATTGTCCCTCTCCTCTCTCATTGTGCTTCTTGGTTCCTATAGGTTTAACAGAGGTCCTCAACCTTGTTCTTCCACAATGCCTTTTCTACCTTGAAGCCAGAAGACTTTGTACTGAACATACTGGAAAATTAGAGCTGAATAAGACTCTGCTCTTTAAGTTATAACAGGAAATAGAACAATACAGAACCTAGCCTAGAACAGACATCCTAGGAATAGTGCTAGAATAGGCATGAGCCCAACTGACTTCAAATTGTGGGATACCACAGGATGGTTGGTGTCTTGACCTCTCAGGGTCACAATTATGTAATGGAAATGTTCAGCTATATTCTTACTTTTGAATGTGTGTTATTTGTATCTTGGTTTTTAATCTGAATCCACATCTTTCCCTGTTTCCTCCCTGACTTTTGAAAGTTTCTCCTGAGATTAACCCAACAATATGTCTTCAGCAAACTAACCCCACATCAGACTTTTCTTCTAGGGAATATGTGATACTGGTTAGGGGAAATGTCCCTGGGAGTTCTATGTGAGTCTTCTAAGTTTATGTGGAAATAGTACCCTACCTTTCCCCTCCAAGAACATGGATTCCTGCAAGAAGCCAAGAACAATTCAGAAGATTCCCTCAAGATTTTTAGTGAATAACAGCTCTTATATACCAGGACCTGAAGGCTGTTGGATGAGATGATCTCAGGGGTTGAATTCAGCTCAACTGTTTTGGGAGGGCTATCTCTATTGCTCATTGAATAATGTTGTTCCAAAAATGTTGGATTGGAAAATGTATGAGGATGGGCCAGATGATGAAGAAAATAGCTTTTTGAAGCAGGCTTTGGCATTACTAGCAAATTCCCAGTCCACTTCTTTAACAGAAGGTATATTGTATCTATTAATTTTTAAAATCCCAGTAGTCTATTTTTGCTTTTGTTACCTGTGTTTTTGATTTCATAAAACCTTTCCTCCTTTAAGCTTTGTATATTGGGTGTTTTGTTCTAACCATGACAGGAAAACGACTAATATAAAACCTACCATAAAACAGACATTTCTCTTGAAAATTCAAACCTTCCATGTCAGAGAACAGAGCATTTTTGCCTTGCTTAGATTTTCTTTATTCGACTGTCCAATTGTTTTTAGGAAATGGGAGCTTGTGGAGATACTTGGGAGTTTATCCCTCAGTCTCCAAACCCCATCTACCCTATGCCAGAGGAGCTGTGAAAAATGAATGTTGGTGAAATTTTGAAGCCCACATCCTCACCAGCTGGGATAAACTTTGGTAAAATTCAGACTATAGCACTGCTCACAGGATCCAGCTGCTGATTGGACTCCACTTGATATCACATTGGTGCTCAGTTCCTCTCTTGTTCTTTTCAACATCTCTCAGCTGCTAATTGGCTTCTTCTGACCTCACTCCCTCAACAAACCTTTTCAGAAGAACTTTTACTTGAGGCTTTGCAACTGTAGAACTTAATATGCTGACAATTCAGAAGGCTGAGTGTCTTTGCTTCTTTTCTCTCCTTACTGAAACTAAATACCCAATGCCAAAAATTAAGGAAGGAAAGGTTTATTTAGCTCACAATTTGTGAAGGTTTTGGTCTATAATCAGCTAGCTCCAAACAGGGTGGCACATGGCAGAGGAGCAACAGTTCATGGCAGTGGAAGACAGCTAAATCAATAACAGAAAAATGGGAGAAGAGTGAGAGAAGACTCTTTCTGTTCCTTATATTATATGTAGGCCACACTCACCACAGGTTGGGTGTAGCACTCATATCCATAATCCCAGTATTGGAATCAGTCACATATTCTAGAAGCCTGCCCTCATGATTGCATGAGGTTTTGGAGGGATACAGACACAAACCATAACATTATTCCCCTGGCCCCCAAAGACTCATGCACATTCTTTTTGCAGAGAACATTTAGTCCATCTCCAAGAGTTGCCAAAGTCGTAACAGTTTCAGCATTGCTGAAAAGTCCAAATCCCAAGTCTCTTCCAAGATCTAAAGCAATTCTTAGTATGAGCCCCTGTAAAAAGGAAAAGTTAAATCCTTCCAACATTTAATGGTACAAAATAAACATTACCTTTCTAAAAGGAACAAACATGGGGATAGAAAGCACTGGGACAAAAGTAATTCCAAAATCCAGGAGGGCAAACATTAAGTTCTGTAGCTACATGTGGAGCATCTGAAGTACTCTGTGGTATGTTGTGAGCTCTGGAAGGCTTGTGTGACTCTGCCCTACAGTATTTCTGATGGTTATAGCTCCCATGGCTTTTCCTTTAGGCCTGCTTATTTCAAACCTGGCAGCTTTCCTTAGATGATCCATATTCCTGGATTTTCCAAACTAACAGGGTCTCCACTGCACCTTTGGTTTCATCCTCACAGTCTAACATATTGCCCTCTCAGGGGCACACTGCCTGATTTTGAAGCCTTCTGAAATCTTGGTGGAAGCCTTTTTAACCTCATAACTTTTATATTTCCATGTGGCTAAAAACAGCATCACATGGATGATGCCAAGATTCATTACCAGTTGGATCAGTAGCCAGGATTTCCTCTCTTTTGGCTATGGGGGTTGAGTGGCTCAATTGCTGGGCACTCTGAACCTGATTCTGAGGAAAAAAATTATTTATGCTGCTGTCATTCTGGAGCCTAGTGTGGCCACCACTATTTTGGAAGCTGTTGTGGCTGATGCTGCCATTCTGGAACATAATGTGGCTGCCTCCATTCAGTAAAATGGTTCTCTGCAACTTTCTACTCAAAGCAAAATCTTTCACTTTCACAGTTCTGAGACTACAAATAGTGGAGACTTTCTGCTTCTTGTGATGTCCCCAGACCATTTTTTATATTTTCCTGTTCTTTCTCAGCAGTCAAGATCTCCTTTGCTCTACCTTTGCAGGCCACGGCTTTAGTGGAGTTTCCTTTCTGGCCAAACTTGTGACATTTTGAGTCGAGTTCTTTGGGTTTGGACCCTTGCTCTTGATGTGCAGCATAAATCTGACTAAAAACTCCCAACAATAGCCATGCAACCACCTCAACCTTTGACTACACTGAAGATTCTTCTGCAAGATTAATTAGTCTTAGTCTTGGTCTCAGGAAAAATCTCTGGACCCGAGCAAAATGCAGCCAAACTTTTGGCCAAGGTGTAACATGTACCATCTGGACTCCACCAGCCAATTAAGTCTTCTTCCCAGCAGAAACCCCCAAAGCATAGTGTTTACGGGCAGGATTTCTATTATCATTCTGGTCTTTTGACTTCTGACTAGAATATAGAATTTCCTACTTTCTCAAGTGACATCTCAGGACCTTTCCAAATTCTTCCCACAAGCCATTCCCAAAGGCTCTTGGGCCACATGTTCACCTGTAGACATAGCAATGACCCCTGTTCTCTGGTAGCAAATTCTGTGTTAGTTAATTTTCTCTCATCACTGGGACAAAATTCCTGATGCCCAAAATTAAGGAAGTAAAGGTTTAGTTATCTCACAGTTTGTTAAGGTTTCAATTCATAATCAGTTGGCTCCAAGATACAGTGACACATGGCAGAGGGGCAACAGTTCATGGCATCAAATGATAGCAAAATCAACAACAGCTAAAAGGGAGAGTGTCCCTTGTATTGTATGTAGGCTACTCAGTCTAGGGTGAATGTAACATTTACACCCATAATCCCAGTAGTGCACCATGAATCAATCACAAACTCTAGAAGTCTGCTTCCATGACTGCATGAGATTTTGGGGGGACATACAGACAGAGACCATAACACTGAATGACATAGGAAGTGATATTTGGCAGGGGGCTGATTGTCAATTGTTAACAATGGATACACAGTAAACAAGGCAGGGCTCCTGATATAGAAAAGATTGTATTTCATTGCTTTGTAAAATTTTCCCAATATCTCTACACTGTGTGAAAATAGAAAGGCTCCTAGTATTTTTTTATGTAATAAATTGAAGAACCAATTATATTTGTTTGTTTTTCACTACTACATTCTTAGTGTTTACAAAAGGAATGCTTAAGTCTTTGCACATATAGTTGAACTGATATTCATGACATATTTAATTGGTGGATTTTTCTACTTCTGAGTGCATTTGGTATACAATAAAGATATTAAAAATGGCAGGCTTAAGGAATGAAATAGAAGATTAACTTACTTTTAGGTTTATTAACTTTGCTTCTGTAATCTTTTCTGTGAAGTAGAACAAGTCTTATTAAATACTAATTATCTTCCCTATTCTTTTTCATTCTGCTTGTTTTGTTTTTTGAAAGAGTATGCTTCTTGTAGAGAAGTTAACTGTTTTCAGACTGTTTTATTCAAACCTCCATCATATCTGGACTCTAAGCTACATTTTCTGTTGCACTGTACTTTACTGAATTGTAATCACCACTTTAAAAGCTATTTTTGGTATTTATTCAAACCATTTGAGACCACTAGTCTTCAGGTAAGCCTGTGTGTAGTGCTGAAAGGCTAATATGGATTCCACTAACTTTGGGTATTTTATGGACCTGGTTAGGATATTAGGGTATTTGAGATTTTAAATGGAGTTGAATCTGACAACATTTTTGCAGACAATTTCCTTTGTCCAGTTCTCATTGGTCCCATTTCTTGACTGAGAGTAGAAAAAAAAAAAGTACTTGAAAAAATTTTTCCAATTTCCTATGCTAGAATATATTCATTTTCTTTTCCTTTCTATTGCCTCAGTTACAACCCTTGACCAGTAAGGAAGTACAAAGCTTGGATTTATCTCAACTGCCACACTGAAGCACTAAAATTCAGTAATTAAATAGTATTTTAATAATTTTTATTATAGCAAAAGCATATAACATAAAATGCACCATCCTAGCTACTTTTCAGTGTTCATTTCAAAAGTTATTAAGTATATTCATCTCTATATGAAACATATCAGAAGAACTTTCTCAGTTGAAAGTCAGAAACTCTATACCTATGCAGAAACTCTTCTTTCTCCCTACTCCATTGCCTCTGGAAAGTAAACTGCTACTTCCTCTTTCTATATATTCAACATCTTTGTCTTTTTCCATCTGGGTTATTTCCCAAAGCACTGTTTCCTCAGTAGTCATTCATGTTTTAACATGTGACAGGATTTCCTTCCCTTCAAGGCCAGATAATATTTCATTTTATGTATATATTGAAATTTACCCATCTGTTCATTGATGGAAGTTCCTTCCACTTCTTGACCATTGTGAATAGTGTTTCTGTGAACATGAGTATATAACCATCTTTTTGAAACCAACATTTAATTCTTTTGCATATATACCCAGAAGTGGGATTGCTAGATCATATAGTGATTTTTCAATTTTTGAGAAATCATCATATTTTTACATAGTAGTTGCATCACTTTACAATCTCACCAACAATGTAAAAAATTGCCCCTTTTTTATGTTTTTTTGTTTTTGTTTTTTTGCATTAGGGTCTTTCTATATAGTTCATCCTGGCCTTGAACTTCCACCTATCCATCCTCCATCCTTAGTGTCCTAAGTGTTGACATTATTGGCATGTGCCACCAGGTCTGACTCCAAGTTTCTCATTTTACCACATGCTTGTCAGCAGTTGTTATTCTCTGGTTGCTTTTCTCTTTGTTTGTAAATCGTAGCTATCCGACAAGCAAAAATTCATTTCAAACTAGGTTTGTTTTATATTTTCTAATAATTTAGTGTTCACCATCTTTTCAATATTTTCAGTCAATTATGTGATATCTTCGGAGAAAAACATTTCAAGTTCTTTACAAATCTTTAAATTGAGTTATTTGATTCTTGTTATTGGTAGTAAAAGTTCTTTCATATTCTCTGTATTTCCCTTATATATATGAATGACTTGCCACTAGTTTCTTACATTTTGTAATTTTCCTTTGCACTATGTCAAATTCATCCTTTGATGCACAAAAATTTTAAGTTTGACACTATCCTATTTATCTATCTTTGCATTTGTTACTTGTGCTTTTTATGTCTAAAAATACATGTCAAATAAACTACCATGTATTCTTCTACATGTTACATAAGTCTTAGTTCTACATGTCATTATAGGTCTTAGTTCTACAGTCCATTTTAAATTTTTGAATGTATTATTAGAGTTCAGTTTCATCTTTTCTCATGTATATATCTAGTTGGCCCTGCACTATTAGTTAAAGAGTCTGTCCTTTTTCTATCACGTATCCTTAGCTACCTCATCAAAGAAATTTGACTATTAGCTCAGGGGCACAAGCGCCTGCCTGGCAAGCACTAGAAAAAAAAATAAATTTGACTGTATACACAAAGTGTGCCCACCCCAGAGTCTGTATTTTACATTGACTTCATTCTAGTACCATACTGTTTTAATCATTGTAAATTTATAAAATGCTGTGAAATCAGGAAATAACTCCTCAGCTTTGGTCTTCTTTTTCCAATCATTTTAGGTGTTTGAGATTCTTTGAAGTTACATATGAATTTTAGGATAATTTTTGTATTTCTGTAAAAAATATGTTGGGTAGGATTTTAATAAGGATGCATTGAATCTGTACATTGCTTTGGATAGTAGACTACATATCAATAATTTGGATAGTAGACTACATACCAAAATTACATTTCCAATACATGAATATGCATTGTATTTCTAGTTTTCTTCATTAAAGTTTTTTCAGTCATGTATTATTTTCAGTGTAAATTTTCATATCCTTGATAAAATTTATTCTTAAACAGTTAACTCTTTGTGTACCATTATAAATGAATTTTTTAAAAAGTTTTTTCAGATTGATCATTGTTTATATGTAAAAATACAATTGACTTCCATACATTGCATTTGTATTTTGTAGCTTTGCTGAATTTATTTATTAGTCCTGAATGCATAAGTAATCTCAAGAATTTTCTACGCATAAGACCAAGTCATCTTCAATGAGATAATTTTACTTGCTTCTTTTTCATTTGAAGCACTTTTATACCTTTTTCTGAATTTCTCT
The DNA here is from genome assembly GCA_004027295.1 of Dolichotis patagonum. NCBI lineage: Eukaryota > Metazoa > Chordata > Mammalia > Rodentia > Caviidae > Dolichotis > Dolichotis patagonum. The sequence goes on along the minus strand of PVJX010002514.1, from coordinate 115,185 downwards.
GGCTAGATCTTCCAATACTATGTTGAACAGAACTGGCAAGAGTGGCTATCTTTGCCTTGTTCCTAATTTTAGGGAAAATACTTTCAGTCCCATAATTAAATGTATTATTAGCTGAGAGCTTTCATAAATAGTTTAATTATGTTGAGATAGTTTCCTTCTATTCATAGTTTTTCAAATGTATTTCAAATGTTTTTTATAATGGAAGGATGTTGAATTGTGTCAAATGTTTTTCCTTCATCAATTGAAATAATTACATGATTTTTCTGTTCTGATTCTGCTTAGGTGGCATAATATCTTCATTGGCTTCATATGTTTGAATCAACCTTGAATTTCATGAATAAGGGTTACTTGGTCATGTTATACAACCTTTTCAATGTGCTATTGAATTTAGCTTGTAAAAGTTTTATTAAGGATATTTGCATCAATACCCAATGGGGATATTGGTCAATAGTTTTCATTTCTTGTAGTGTCTTTGTCTGGATTTGGTATCAGAGTTATAATAACCTCACCTAGTAAGTTTTAAAGTAGTGCCTGTTTTCAAATTTTGGCAAATTTTCAGGAGAATTTGTATTAGATATCTTCTTAATCTTTGGTAGAATTCCCCACCAAAGCCATCTAGTCTTTAGCATTTCTTTTCTGGGAAGTTTTTAATTATTGTTCTGTTTGCCTTATTAATTATGGATCTATTTATGTTTTCTATTTCTTCATGTTTCAGTCTTACTCTTTTTCTAGGAATTTGTCCATTTTTTTGCAAGTTACTAAATTTGCTGGTGTACACTTATTGATAGTATTCTGTTATAGTTCTTTTTATTTCTGTTAAGATTGTTTTATAGTATAACATATGGTCTAACATGTAGAATAGTTTCATATGTACTTGGGAAGACTACATTTTTCTACTGTTGGATGGGAAGTTCTTTATATATCTGTTAACTTCAGTTAGTTTTCAAATACATAATTTCCTTATTTTCTTTGTTCTCATTGTTCTATTATTGTTCTTTTCATTTTTCTATTACCAAAATTTCTTACTATTTTTGTGGTGTTGTCCATTCTTACCTTTATTTGTGTTAAAGATTGCATCATATATTCTAGAAATCTGAGATATGGTAAATGAATATTTATAATCATTATATATTTGTAAATTGACCCTTTTACTATTATATAATGCCATTTTTCTCTAGTAATTGTTTTTAATGTAAAATATATTCATCTTTGCCCTTCTTCATGTCCATTTTAATGGAATGTATTACTCTACTCTTTCTTTTTCAACCTATGTATTTATTCCCAAGGCCTAAGGTAAACCTTTAACAGACAGCATGTGATTGATTCTTACTTTAAGAAATCTTTTATGTCAATCTATATCTTTTGATTGGAAAGCTTGACCTATTTTGATTTAAAATAATTACTTAAAGTGAAGTACTATTATAACTTAAACTTTCCCCTTCTCCTTTGCAGCTTTCCCCTTCTCCTTTCCTCAATTAATGCATAATTTTTCATGTTGTTTGTTTTTGTTTGTTTGCAACTTCAATTATCTTCTCATCTAATTGTGCACATACTGTATAGATATTTTCTTTGTGGTTACCATTATGATTACATAAAATAACTTAAAGTTATAGCATTCTATTTTAAACTGATAATAACTTAATTTCAACTGTATACAAATCTTCTACTCTCTTACAGCCTCATGCCCACATTATAGTATCAAGGTCCCAAATTCTGTCTTTATATATTATATATCTATTTACATAAGCTTGTGGTCTGTGAAATCATTTTTGTCATATAAGTTATATGAATCCAGTTTTAATTATGGTTTACTATATTTGTCTACATATTTATCTTCACTAAAAAACCTTATATTTTCATGTGATTTTGTGTTGCTGCCTACTTTTCTTTCCACTTGAAGAACTTTCTGTAACATTTCTTTTAGAGCAGTAGTAGTAATTAACTTTCTCTGCTTTCATGTGTCTGGAAAAGTCTTACCTTTTCTATCGTGTTTCCAGAATACTTTCATTTGATCTAGTGTTTTGTTAAACAGTTTCATTTTTTCCGTTTAGCACTTTAAATATAACATACCAGCTCTGTTGGCTTGTGAAATGTCTGCTAAGTCATCAATTACTGATGTTATGAAAGTCACCTTGTGTGTGTCAAATATCTTTTCTTTCACTGCATTCAAGATTCTTCTTCTGTTTTACATTTTAGACAACTTGCTCATGATGTGCCTCAGTGAGGTTCTTTTGGATTTATCTCACATGGAGTCTTTTGAGTGTCTTAAATTATATGTCTATTTATTTTCTCAGATTTAGAGAAGTTACAATCAGTATTTCTTCAAATAAACTCACTATTCTTGTCTTCTTGTTCTCTTTTCAGGTTTCTCATAACGCATATATTAGTCTGTTTTGTGAAGTCTGTATATCTCTTAGGCTCTATTTATTTCTATTCACTCTTTTTGTGTTTTTCATGTTTTCACTACCTCAGTAATTTCCAAAAAATCTGTATGTATTTTTTTATACTGATTAATCAAGAAGTCTACCTATTTCTTTGCTTGGATTCTCTCTCTTTGTGGGGATTCTTATTTGTTCATGTGTCATTTTGATGGTGTTGTTTATTTGTCTGTCTTCTCTTGCAAGTCCACTGAGTAATCCTATGATGGTTTTTTAAATGTTTTGGCAAGCTGCATTTCTTTAGGATCCCGTTATGAAATTTTTGTTATTGTTGTTGTTGTGTGTATTTAGTCTTTTTTCCCTGTATGTGTTATAGTTTGCTGGGATTTGAACATTTTAAATATCATCAATTTCTTCTGCTTGTTTGTTTATTTGTTTATTTTGTCTTTCTGAGACTGGGTCTTTCTATGCTGTTCAGGCTGGCCTTGAACTCACTTTGTAGCCCAGGCTGGCCTAGAATTTGCAGTAATTCTCTTGCATCATGCTCTGGAGTTACGGGATTGCAAGCATGTACCACCATGCCCAGCTCTTCTTATAGTTTTTATATATTGGCTTCCTGCAGCAAGAACAAAACCAATCAGCTTGGTTATTGAGTCTCAAACCCATCAAATGTTTCTGAATTTTGCTAACCTCTGCCTTTGGAACTGTGTCTTTAGAGTGCTGCTATCTTATGCTTTAATTGCTTACATATTGTCGTATCCAGTGCATCAGTGATCTGAGTCAAGCCAGACAGAACCTCAGACAAACCAAAATGTGGGCATGATCCACTATTTTGTTTTTGTCCTGAGGAAGGAACCTGCTAAGAAGGGTCTACTCCTGGTGTATCGCATAGATTGGACATGCCAAATGTTGTGAGGGATCCTATCCATTTCTCTGGAATTCTATCGTGGTTCCAATCTATAACTTCACACTTTATTGGAGTTCTCGGAGGTATTCTTGTGCATTACTGTTATTGCTTACAGAGTCTATAGGGGAAGGAAGCCCCTTAGCATCTATGCTGCCATCTTATTGATGTCTAGATCTTCTTTCATCCAGTATTTTAGAAATTAAAATCAATGCAAAAATAATTGGTAAAATGTGAAGATTTTAAATAAAGTCTAAATCAGTGTTTATCTTATTTTTAGGTAAAGTTCTAAGAGACAACTGACTTATAGAAAATGAGTGTGCACTATAAGGTAGAAAAATTATGAATATTAAGTAATTTGTCATACTTGAGCCTCACAGGTTAGGATAGTTGCAACCACTACAATAGATGTATCTTAATCACTATATTGAAAATAGTTGTTCTGTAAATCCTGGGAAGGTAGAGAAGAAGATGTGTTTACTGAAATGCCTGACCATGCACTTTGTCTTAATACTTTCAAATAACATACACAGTTAAGCAAGAATGAAGGGAAATATATGAAAGTCAAGAGATCTAAAGTATGTGTTATGCAATACATTCCTAAAATAATGGAGCTATTTTTTGTCTTTGTATTCTTTTACTGAAAAGTACAAATGTAAATTTTTAAGGAAAACCTTTTTTTAATACAAAACATATCTTCCATTTTGCAAGTCAGTTTGGAGACAGGTGGTAACCAAAGATCTAAAGAGCAAAATGTTGAAACCACGTCATTATATTGTCCCCAGCTGGGCAGATAAAGTTGTTTTCTGTACCCTCCCCTCCTCCTCCCCCTGGGCCTTTAGGCCTTCTCTTTATGGCTCAGATCTCTGAGTGCACCTGCTTAGCTTCATTTTCTCCCAAATGTGCTCTCAGACAGATTTGAGCTTAGTGAGAATGTGAGCCTTCTTTAGTGAGAGTGTTGTTCTTCCCTGCCTGAGGCCTTGCATTTAAATGTCATTTTGCTGTAAAAGTAAGAAAGTAACAGGCTAAGTCCCTGTCAAAGGGAGTTCAGGCCTCATGGAGGAGGCTGTGACTGCTGAGTGGGGAGAGCTATTTGGGGGCAGTTGAGAGATGACACACTATTCATTCTGATTCTTCACAGGGTGTCCTTGGCAGTATTGATCATGTAGAAGGAACTAGTGAGATGAGATTAAATATGACACTAAAATATTTCATCAACTAACTTGTGGCTTCTTTATAGCAAGAGAATTTGGTAACCCTATGTCATTTCTGAAGTGTGTGTTCAAACAGTATGAGGAAAATATTCAAAAGATATTTTCCAAGAATCCTTGAATAGTTCAATAGGAATGGAGGCAACAAAGCTAATGGCCTCCTAGAGTAAATGGTTCTACCCAGAAGAAGGAAGATGTCTCAAGAGATATTATAAACATGGTATAAAATTATCCCTTTATTCAACATGTAATTGACATTGGAATGTGGGCCAGATATTGCTTCTAGTATTGGACCACAGAAGACACCTAACCAGATAAAGTTTCTTGTCCTTTTGTAGTTTGTAGGGTAAACAGTTGAATAAATAGAGAAAGCAGACATGATACACAAGTCTTCTTTATTGTATGTTACAAGGTGAAAAGTGCTAAGAAATCTTAGGACACAACAAGAGTTAGTGGTACTGTGGTAGGGAGTGAGGTGAAGGTAGATTGCATTTTTAAGTGAGAGATCTCTAGCTTAACACATGAGAGCTCTTCTCTGTATCCTACAAAAAATCTTTTAAAGGACATGGAATAAATTTTTTAAGTTTTGTGCATCATATACAGTATCTGTGGCATATTTTTTCTTCATGGTTGTTTCTAGAACCTTTTATGGTACATAAAATCATTTGTAGCTTCTGGGCTGTGATAGCTGAGAGCATATTAAAGTTTACCCACAGGCAATAATTTTTCAACCTGTGCCCCAAAGCATATTGAACCTAGAAGTTTACTTTTAGGACACATTCTGTGTGGACATAGAGGAATTTAGATTGTCCTGAGAGCTATGTGTATCTTATTGTTTTCTTTCACTCTCAGAGTCTAGAGGTGTAACTCAATGATAGAGTGTTTCCCTAGCATTTGGGAGGCCCTGGCTTCAATCTCCAGAACTGCAGAAGTAGTTAATTAAAACATTATTAGAATGCAAAACTAATTGATACTTCTAAAACCTTACACATTCTGATTCTGCACAGGGTGCAGAATTTATTTTCACTAATATTGAGGAGTCGATTATGGGTGACCAATATCTCTGTGAAACCTAAATAGAGTGTTGAAAACCATGACAGATGTGACCATTTAACTCCATTGCTTGTAAGAAGCCCAACACCGAGAGCTCCTCTGGGTCTCTGGAACTTCAAATCTGCCTAGATACCTTCCCCTACTCTGTGTTCCATCATAGCCCACCTAATTATACCACTTTGTGTACAATTCCAGGAAAGGCAAGGATCATCTGCTATTTCCTCCTATCTTTTTTCTCTCCAATTTCTTATTTGGTGCCTCTTCCTTTCACAAAGCAAAGCAGAAACTGTGTGCCTTCTGCCATAGAAGAAGGGGAAGTAAACTTATGTTCTAGGTTTTTGCTAAAGATCCCATGATTGGAATAAATGTCTGAAGAAATGAGATGCTCAGGAGTGGCTCCATATGTCTTAAATAATTTTTAACTTGGCATTGTAATATCTGTTATGCTAATGACATTAGTTTCGGTCAAAACAATTAACTTTGATGTTAGTATGCTAGCATACCCCACTGTCCAAGACGGTGTCAAACACAGACTTGACCTGCTGGAAAGGCTTGTTGAACAGACAAGAAAGATGTGAAGGGAAGCTCAGAGATGCTGCAGGGTTACAAAAGGCTTCTCGTAATATTCATATCATAGAGAAGACAGCTTCAGAAGTATGATCATTGGTATAAATTATAGAGCGCACACACATAACACATGCACACACATAACACATGCACACACATACACATACACACAAACAAAACTTCTGAAAAGAAGGATCTCAGTGTGATAAATTTTTAAAAGTTATTTTATGTGTGTGTATCAATTGGAAATGTGGCTTAGCTAGCTACTGATTTTCCTAATAATGGTGATTAAGTAATAAATGATGTAAAAATTCCCTCTGAATCATCAAAGAAAATTAGACTTTGTTTAACACTGCACTCATGTTAGATGAATTTCATAGTTATTGAAAATATTCAAGTTTCTATTATGAATTAAATAGAGGAGGTTGATCCCTATCATACCAGAGTAACACTGAGCTTACTGTGATATGATTGCTTAAAGCCAGCATGTCTGTAAAAATGTCTAGGAGAAAGCAGCAGGCAACTTAATTTTAACTATGCCTAGACTGGCATGAAAGCCAGTTGTCAATTTAATGAAAACAAAACCAAACATAAAAACAAAAATCAAACAAACAAAATCTCCCAAAACACAAAAACCAAGTAGTCAGGTAGATCCTCAGTAGTCTACAGAACTTTTGATATCCAGTGCAAGCTACAAAATTGTATAACAAACACTCAGTGATCTACTGCTCTAAGTCACCTAGATTAGCTTTTATTCCTTCCTCTGATGCATTAGCAGAGAACCATTCAAAAGAGTTTTACCTGGGAAGAGTGAGGTTCAGAGAGAGAGAGAGAGAGAGAGAGAGAGAGAATGAACAGATTGACATTGCTTCAGACTGGCCATAAATAACCAAATGAAACATGTAGAGCATTGAGTGGCAAGCCAATCAATATCATTTTAGTTCAAAGTCCTAAAAATTAGAATCCAGAAGCTGTGTTGTGAGAGATGGACCAGCTAGGGATATATAGACAGCAGGTATCTGGTACAAATGACCATGGTAATTTGCTCATTTTTTAAAACATTTGTCCCACAATTGCAGCATATGCCTCATAAGTCTTTGGAATGTCAAGGCATAGTTAGCATTGTGTGTGGAAGGAATATCTAATGCCTCAAATCACCGTGGCAGGATTCTTTTTAAGTGAGGTAAAAAGAACATTTGAGATGCAATAATGAGTTTCAGCCCAATGCACTTGGGGTAGAAGAAGTTAATAACCACAGGGAGGAAGACATTAGTAAAAAGAAATCACATTTAATAAGAACAGTAGAGAAGGCTTCCACTCAGAAAATGCAGCATGGGAAAAGGGAAGGAAGGGAGTGGAGGAGAAAATCGAACAACCTGTCTCCCTCCCCAAAAGAAACATAAAACACAGTTTGTCAAAAGAAGTGCACTCATTTTTTTCTCTAACAAAGAGTTTGCAAAGATACCATCATTACAAGTAAAAATTGAAAACTAATAATCAACCTTTCTTAGCTCTGTCAGACTTGAGGTCGCACATCAAACGACTGCCCTAAAAATTGGAAAGGTGGATACGAGAAAATCACAACTTACCGAAACAGAAATCCTCAAATGGAGACTTCTACAAGAACCAGTTTTAGGAACAAAAAACCTGTAACTTTGGCAACTACTTCTAAGATAACAATGTGTAATATATTAACTAGCGTTGATTTCTGACTGCGATTTTTTTTGAAATTTGGTATTATTTCTACCCTTTTTTCTGTTTTGATTTTTAAAAATAAAACAAGAAAGAAACAAGAAAAAGCTATAACTGATTAACTGTTGGAAGCTTAACATGGACAAGTCTGAGAGACAAAAAATCCAGAGGGACCCAGTCTTAGAGGTCTCCACACTTTTGTCAGCTTTATCTTCAGGCATTCTCACAGTGAAAACTAGAGGAAAATCTCTTCATGCTTTCTGCAGGGAAAGGAGAAAGGTATAAGAATTCTTAAATATGCCAGAACATTCTGCTCTTACCAAGCCCTCCCCTGCACATAGCCATTTTTCCAGAACACCCATTTGATGGAGACATCCTGGATAGCATTAAGTATAATGGATGTCTGAGCTAGGGAAGCAGAGACCTAACCCACAGCAAAATGTGTCGCAGAAGGAACAAAACCTTGGTGTTTTAAGCCAGTGGTTTTCAGAGTTGATGTTTTTGTTGTTGCATGTAACTAAGCAGTAGCTAGCCCGATATGGGAGAGGATTCTAGTTGTCCAACGGGGACAGGCTGGAGTTTTGTTTTAGGAAGGAATGTGAAGTCACAACAAGTCCAAGGGAAAGAAAAAGGGAATGATCAGTGAGTCTGTCTACCATGCCTAAAAAGGTATCATGACTTCTTCATATTTGCCAATCATGAGACTCAAGCTAATGATGGTCAACCATATTTTTAACAATGACAATAATCTGCACTGTTCAATATGGCATGCCAACCCACTGCTCCATGTGTCTAGTGAGCATGTGAGATGTCCAGTGCAACTATGGACTTATTCTAAATTTATATAATCATAATCTAGCCACATACTACTTACACCCCTGTACTGACAGTGCAGCAGAGGTCCATACTCTATTTAGATGCACATAGTGGACTTACTGGTAAGAACCTCTGGGTCTTAATGGGGATACTTAACCTGTTCTTTCATCCTTTTAATAACAGTTACTTTAAATTAAATATTTATCATAGCTTTTATGAGTTCAGCTTATTTCTTACATTTCGTTTTTATTTTTTATATTTTATTTAAAAACAAAACAAAACAAAACAAAACAAGCAAAATAGAGAAAAGGGCAGCAACAATACAAAATTCTAAGGCAAAAAAAGAAAAGAACAAAAAATACTAAGAAATCATTACTTGATAATTTACATACTGTCATCTTGGAAATATTTGTTCAAGTTACAAAGTTAAAACATACAAAGTACACATTCTTTCTTATATTTCTTGAAACTATCCGATAAAGGAAGGGTGCTTAGTAGGAGTAAGGGTTAAAATACGTTATTTGGCATATCGACCACATCTGTTAAAGGCACTTGAAAACAGCATGTGCAAGAAGATCGCATTGAAACTTTGTGCTTCCTCTTAAGAACAACAGAGGAGATTCTCATGGGAAAACACTCTTAGTTACCAAAAGGAAAGACAACAGTTGCCTTATCTTCAAGGCCAAGAAGTTGACACCCAGAAAAGACTGAAGAGACCTTGGGAGAACAAGTCTTATCCTTTATGCCTTCTCCCATAATTTAGCCACATTTTCAGTTCACTACTCTTTGCTCCATTCAGTATGTTGGTAACTAACACTTCATTCTTCTTTAGGCTCATGGCTCTTTATGAGACTCTCATGCCGCTTAAAACTGTGTTGTATATTTTGTCCATTGACCTATGTTTTATCAGATGAAGTCTTGGCCCCAGCCAGGAATTTCATAGGAGGGAGATAGGGTTGTTTTGTCTATACACAGTTTTAGGCTCCAAATATAATGTTAAAAAGTTTAAAGTAAAAATCATTAAAAGTTATACTTGCTAATTATAGATTCTGTTAGATTAACACTTTCTCCCCTACATGAAATGTCTTTATTTGAGGATTTACCTTAGAGCAAATGCTAACATACGGACTCAATTAGAAGTGTCCCACTTGGTGCGTAATCCTAACAAACCCAACGAAAAGGAAGAGGCGAGCCAGTGAGATGTATTAATGAAAGGCCATTTCTGTGGATAGTTGAAGTTTCATCCTGCCTAGACCTTCTGAGGAACTATATAAACTATATAATTGTTCTCCAAGAGGGTAGGAGGCAGGGATGTTTCCAAATCTACTTCTACCCCTGATTAGTTAAGAGCTTAACCTGCAGACACTTGTTGGCACTCCTGAACTTCCACTTGCTTTAGGCAGAGATGTTCTTTTGCTAAGAAAAAAACATCAGTGAGAGGCTGACATAGAGACTTGAGTAGGAAGCAGTCTGTACGGTCAGACCTAGAGCGGCCACTGAGTTCCAGGATAGGTTATGGGCACAGAAGCCTGTGTTCATATGTTCAAGAATATCACTTTCTTATCACCTAACATCAATTCCCACCAGCCCTTATAAGATGGTCCACACTCCTCCTGTCTGCCTCATTCCACCAAAATGCCTGCTTTCTGGATCTCATTATTAAAGAATTCTGCTCTCAGATCAGATTCTGATCTCAGATCACATTTTTACTAAACACACACCTATTCCCAATTACATACTTTAATAAGATGAAATTCCACTTGGAGATCCCAGCCATGGGAGCATTTACAAATTGTGAGATTGTATATATTCAAACATCAGTAGAGATGCAAATTGGAGCTTGGAGTAAGAACTAGTTTCCTCCTTCCTAGAATCTAACCTTCTCTTCTTCTTTCTAGGTTACAGACACAAGATTCTTTAAGGCACAAAAAAATATACCAGGATCTCTGGACAGGCAGGTTCCAGTCCACCTTCCAGGTACAAATCATGATTGGTTTTGTCTAATGCAGAGTCTTCTGTCTCACTGGCTCTTGAGAACTTGATGTGATGGATCCTATTGATTTGTGCAGTAAGTCTAATTATACACAAGATTTCAATGACTTAAAATAATTCAAAATACCTTTTTTTTTCCTTATGAGACAGGGTCTCACTATACAGTTTAGGCTGGCCTTGAGCTCATTTTGTAACCCAGGATGGTCTCCAACTTGCAATGATCTTCCTGTTTCAGTCACCTGACTACTGAATTACAGGTGTGTACCACCACACCCAGCTATTTTCTTTTTTTATTTTAAAGATAAGAAGAAAAATAGAAATAAAACTGTTTCACATCAGGCTAATAGAGTAACAATTGATACATTGTGTATTGTTAAATTCATAGTAATTACTCAGAGTGTAAGATAGAGGCATGAAATATGTTCAAACAATACAAGCACAAACATTTCTTTTCAAGGAACTAAGAGAAACTAGCTACATAACTGTGTTAACTATCTTGTAAGATATATATATATATATATATATATATATATATATATATATATAATTTTTTTCCTCTTTTATTTTCCTTCCTCACCCACTTTCCCCATTAGTTTCTCTTTTCTTTTAAACAGTTTCTTCCCAATTCACAATGTCTGTTGTACATTTTGGATCTTATTTACTCGTTCAGCTTGCCACACTAGTGAGGCAATGCAGTGTTTACACATATGGACCTGATTTATTTCACTTATGAGCATGGTCTCAAGTTGCATCCATTTACTTATAAAAGTCTGGAGTGCATCTTTCTTTATGGCTGATATATATATATATATATATATATATATATATATATATATATATGTTTTTCTTTGTTTTTCTTGAAACGGAGTCTCACTATGCAGTTCAAGACTGGCCTTAAGCTCACTTTGTAGCCCAGGCTGGTCTTGAACTTGCAACAAACCTCCTGCCTCAGCCTCCCAAGTGCTAGGGTTACAGGCATGTGCCACCACATCTGGCAAAAGTCTAGTACTTTGTTTTTTTCTGTACCAGGGATAGAACTCATGACCTTGTGCTTGCCAGATAGGCATTTGTACTGCTGAGCTAAACCCCCAGCCCAAAATCTGAAGCACTTTCTTTGGTTGTGTTTTGGTACCATGGATTGAACTCAGGACCTTGTGCTTGCCAGGCAGGCACGTGTGCTGCTGAGCCAGATCCCTTCCATCATGTATTTTTTAAAAGCCACATCTTTTTTAGCCATTCCTTATCTGATGGGCATTTGAGTTGTTTCCAAGATTTAGCTATTACAAATTGTGCTGATATAAACATGGGTTCACGTGTATCACAGTGGTATGATGATTTTAATTCTTCTAGGAGGATACTGCAGAAGAAATAGTTGGGTCTAATGACATATGTAATCCATGATTTTTAAGAAATCCCCACACTGATTTCCAGAGTGGTTGCACCAGACTACACTCCCACCTATAGTGGAGAAGGGTTTATTTTTCCCCAAAGCTCTCCCGACATTTGTTATTGGTTGATTTCCTGATGACAGCCATTCTTTCTGGAGAATAGAATCTCAGTGTTGTTTTAATTTGCATTTTTTGAACGACCAGTGATGTTGAATATTTTTTCACACTTTTATTTACATTTGTATTTGTTCATCAGTCAGATGCTCATTTTTGGATCAGGTCTTTGAATTTGGGAAGTCTGTTTTTTTTTTTTCTTAGTTCTTTGTATGTTCTAGATATAAGTCTTTTGTCTGAGGGACAACTGGCAATAATTTTTCCCACTCTGTGGGTTGTTATTTTTCACTCTGTTGATGATTTCTTTTGTTTTGCAAAAGCTTTTAAATAAGGTGAGATCCCATTTGTTGACTTCTTGTAGTATTTCCCATGTGGTCTGGGTTTTGTTCTTAAGTCTCTGCCTATATCTATGTCTTCAAGATTACTACCTGTTTTCTTTTCCAGTAGAAACAGTGTTTTCTTTTTAATATTTAGGTCTTTGATCCATTTTGACTTTAGTTTAGTGCATGTAGATAGACATGGGTCTAGTTTTAGTCTTTGGCATGTGGAAAGCCTGTTTTCCAGCACCATTTATTAAAGAGGCTATCTTTCTTCAGTGAACATATTTGGCTCCTTTGTCAAAGATAAAGTGATTGAGTGTATTTGGAGTTGTGCCTACATCTTCTGTTCTGCTAATATCTTATTTTTTATGTTGATTACATATGGGAATGATAATTCTTGATGTATATTGAATTAAATCAAATACATTATTGGTATTTACTATATCTCATTTTGCTTTAAAATATAACCACAGGACATCCTAAACTTACATTACATTTGCATGGAATTTCTAATGAACAGGTTGCTCTAAACAAATCATGGCTAGTTTATTTCCAAGAACGAGTTTTGGTATGATCTTCCTCTCTCAATGAATAAGAATAAGTCTGTTTCATGTGAATTCTAAGGAAATCATTGCTTTTATAATAAGCCATAGCAAGTATAAGTAACTCATTGTAAAATATATAGTCTTTCAAAGATGTTGGGAAGCAACTACATTGCTGCTGGACTGTGTTTCTCTTCTCAAGAATCCATTTCCTTAAACTTCACGTTCAAGGTTTTGGATGGGTGGAATTAAAGGCATTCTAAGTGAAGTCTCTAGTAGTATCACCATAGGGGTTAAGCTGCCCTGGGATGAGGGCTTGGGACATTAGAGTAAGTTTTTAAATTTTTAAAAATTGTCTTTCTCTTCCACCAGAGAAGTGCTGTTACTCTCTATGAGTAATGATTCTGAATTTGTGTTTACTTAGTATGTAAAATAATGCCAGGATTAGGCTTGCCCTTGAAGAAAGAATAGTAGGTATTGTTCCTATCTCATATCTAGATTTCTTGCAAGGGTACAATATTCATACCACAGCTGCTGCAAGCAGAAGTTAGTAACAGTTTTTGGCTACTCTTTTCTCCAAAGAATTTTGCTTACTTCATTACAGCAACTTCAGTTACAGATAGCCTCGTCTCTGGGGACAGCCCACAGCAAATAGTGGACTGACAAGAGAGACAATAAAGCTAGTCCTTTTTTCACCAAATTGATCAAGGTAAAGTGCATATCCAGAAAGCCCCGTGGGATCTAGGTTAGACTCAAACTAAGACCACATCGCTGCTTGGCTCCTTGCCCTGCACTGTCCTGCTTCCCTCATCTCCTTTATCTGGACAGCTCTGTTTTTCAATAAGCCACTTGGACAGGAATCCCTGCCTCAGGCTCTGCTTCCTAGGGACCTGATTTAAGACACATATTAAAAGGAAATCAGCACTCTTTGTTCTGGTCTCTAAATGTATTTGTAAGCACGATCAATATCGTCATATCAGTGTTTTTAACACAATCTCTGAAGAGTTACTCATTCTTTATATTAATTGGTAAAACAAGGCTTCTTTTTTTTCTGGAGAATTCCTAAGGCCAATCTTTGTACAAGGAGGAAAACTGTTCTGCTGTGTGAAAGTAAGACTTTGTGCCAATCCCACATAATCTTGTGTGGCTCTGAATCTTTATTTCACTTAAACATTCAAACCACCTAGAAATGGAATGCTCAAACTCAGTAAAATGTCTTTTCCTTAAGATTAATTTTACTGCTACATCAACGAATAGAATCGAGGAGCCGTAGATGGAAAAGTCATTTGGGATTGTCTTACAATTGATTCCAGGCTCAGCAGGGCCACGAACTTGCTGAGAAAGTTCTCTGTAATTTCAAACCAGTGCCCAGAGGAAATTAATATGTAGATACTGGAAGCATAAGCAGACTTCTGCTACTGAGTCAGCCACAGAATTCTTGTGGCAGAGAGACTGGATATGAGATTCTAATTAGGCAATGGGAAGAAAAGGAAATGAGTGTGCTCCCTGATCGGTCAGGTGGCAGGCTGAGGGTTCCATGAGCTGACTCTTAGAGCAAGAGCTGGTTTCTTCTGTCAGTCAGGGGAGAACCAGGGCTATGGGCTGAGCGTACATGTGTTCTCTGCATTTTTTTTAACTCTAGGGAAATTATGATATATATATATATATATATATATATATATATATATCACTATACATTTTAAATTCTTTGACAAAGTAAGTTGCATATATCTAGAGTAGAGGAGCTGTACTATTTTTAACCATTTATTATCATTGTTTTTGTGTGAGTCAGGTGAATCTATGTTTTATGTTGTAACTAAGAAAGACATATTGTCCACAATATTTCTTTTTTTAAATTTTATTTAAAGAGAAACAAAACAGAATAAAGGATAGCAACAATACAGAATTCCGAGGAAAAAAGGAAAAGAACAACAACCAAAAAACCTAAGAAATTATTACCTGACAAATTACATACTGACTTCTTGGAAATAGTTGTTCAAATTACAAAGTTAAAACATGTAAAGTAGCCATTCAAACAGTGAGACTGTTAACAATTCTGCTCCACGATCTGACAAAAACAGTAATATGGTCATCCATCTTACCCACCCAAATATACATGCAATTATATCAAAAGTGTAAAATTAAACACAACAAAACAGAACAAAGCATATCACAAGAAAGCAATGCACAGAACCATTTTAATACAGTCATTTCCTAGCCATTTTTTTATTCATTCAGAAGATATTTTAAAGCTCCCATAATACCTAAAGCTCACTCCTAAATGTGGTGAGTACTTATGACTTTACAAGGGTATGCAATATGCAAATAAAAGTTTCCATCAAAATGGAAAAGGATGCAGGTCAACAGATACACACACAGACACACACACACACACACACACACACATACACACACACATATACACATACAGTGCTGTGGATTATTTTAAAGAGATGATTCTCTTCGACTATAGGGATACATAGAGAACAAGGAGATATATGACTGACCATATCGTCATCTCCGTTATCAAGTAATTTGACATGCTAAGTAGGAAAAGTAGGGCTATGATTCCCTAAATTGTTCTCTTTAGATACTAAACTCACTGTTTGAATATTTTTAAGCACTACAAACTTTTCACAAAAACTATGAAAATCCAAGAGGTAATTTCTAGGAAAGTTCCAAGGGCTTCATAAAATGACTCACAAAATTTAAAGCTCTCTTCAAAAGTCTCTGGAGACAAAGTCCCAGGGAAGAGCAATTCTGATGACAACTACTTATTAAAAGAATCTTTTTTGCCAGCATCTCTTCAGAGTGAAGGATCTCATCTTGTGGAATTGAAGTATTCAGAGTCACATATTTTCAAAATTCATCAGAACAAAAGGAGAGAAAGTGGAAATGCATAGCTATGTCTCATTTCTGTATCTCTGAAACATTAAGAAATGAGAGGGAGGGACCCATGGGGGAAGGAGAAAGAAAAAAAAGAGGAGACAGTAACAGGGAGAAAGAGGGAGGAAGAAGGAGAGCTGGAAGGCTAGCGGATGAACACAGATTTACTAGTGAGTGTAGAGAAGTCTTTATGCTCTTAAGTGCTTTGCAATATTGTAAAATAGAGAAAAAATGTCCACTGTATTCAGGGTGAAAACAAGAAGGTAAGTTTTAGGGAGAATAACAAAGCATGTGTATTTAATTTTACACTATTTGAGATTGCTAGATATCAGGGGTTTGTTTCTTGTTTTGTGCATAGATGAAATGTATCACAAAGTAGATAAAACAGTAAGAAATTATCTTTGCCTACATATTATTTATTTTCTTACTCATCAACTATTTATTGGCTATCTACTGTGAGCAAGGCACTGTGGTAGAACTCAAAGATACAAAGACAGATAAGATTTAATACTCACAATTTTATAATCTGGTTAAGGGTATAGAGAAAAAATGTCTCCCATCAAAATTTTTAAGATAAGGCACACAATACATCCCACATCCTTTAATAGGCACCTCACATATAT
Source organism: Dolichotis patagonum (assembly GCA_004027295.1). Lineage (NCBI taxonomy): Eukaryota > Metazoa > Chordata > Mammalia > Rodentia > Caviidae > Dolichotis > Dolichotis patagonum. Next base: position 98,699 of record PVJX010002514.1, on the reverse strand, counting down.
TTATTAAGAAGGTGGGGTCTTATGCTGAGAAGTGAATAAATCGGAGCTCAGAGATGTTAAATAACTTGCTCAAGATCCCCTCTGCTGAGCACTGTTTAGGAATCATCCTTGTTCTTGTGCAACGTTTGACAGTTGAATCGAAGAAAGCATTCATTGTGACTGTCTGACAGGGGGAATATCGTGAGTGTTTTTCAGTGTGCAACTGAACAGAATAATGAGAACAACAGAAATACAGAAAGCCGAGGAAAGAGCACTTAGTGCAGGATGGAACACTGAGGGATCTAGAGAGAGAGGCAAGAGGTAAAGCTGGGAGGCCAGCTAGACACTAGGGAGCACAGTAAGCCTTGTTTAGGTGTTTAGCAAGACACTGATGTTAGGGAAGGTGGTATCAAAGGATGAGTTCTATGAAAGCAATTCTGCAGACAAGCTTCAACTGAAATGATTTACTAACGAAACACTCCCAGGAGCAAATGTGTGAGGAAAGAAGGCAGGGAAGAAAAGAAGACCAAGCAAGGGTGTATTTTTGGGGAAATTCCCAGTCTCAATGTAATTCTAAAAGGCAGCTTGAATTATACCTTGGATCATGGAAAACCATCTGGATTCCTTTCCTACACCTGCCATTCACTGGCTAAAGCAGTCCCAGGGAGATATAAACTCCCAGAGACTTCAAGTTCTCTGTAAACATGGCAGAAGCAAATCCAACAACCCAATAGTAGACCTCAGAAAGGAGGTGCAAAACCAAGGCAAAGAAGCAGAAGCTGGAGGATAGTACCCAGAACCTGGACTGAATCCCATGCTACCTATCATAGCCAGTCATACCACAAATGTCATGTACATATACTAACTCCCTTGATGAGTGCAATCCTTATAAAACAAAAATATACTAAAAAACATAAAAACAAAAATAGTAATATTTTAAAGAATAGAAGTACTGTTCAAAGACACTGAAGCTTTTGAATTGAAAGAAATTAAAATCTCCAAAAAATGTAGTCTAGTAAGAAATGATGGTGTCACAAGAAGAGATGAAAGGCTCATAAAAATATAGAGCACTGTAACAAAAATCAGTAAGGTTAAAATTAGCCATTCTGATGACAATTTGCAGATGACAAACCACAGCAAAGAAAATCACATATTCATATAGTAGTTAGAATTGAACCTGAATCTTTTGTCATGATCCCAAATAAACTGTACTTCTGAATCTATCATGTGTCCCACACTTGGAGCTTTGGAGAGTTATGCTGTTCAAACAAGACCAAGATTCTTAGGTGCTGAGATTTTCATGTATTAATTATTACTTGCTCTCCCTTTGTCTGCCCACTTGTGTTTCCTGATGTCCTTCCAGTTACGTGTGGCTGAATCTCCAAACAGTCCCAAGACACTCAGAAGTACCACATCCAGGCCTGCCTCAGCAAAACTGCTTAGGCATCATTTGCATTCTATTTCAATTTGCAGGCCATACTAGTAAAAACTCAAAGAAGTACATAAAAGTGCGACACCAAAATGTATCCTGGATCATGTGTGGGGTGACCTTCCCCATCACCAGCTGAACCAATCCTTTTCCTTTAGCTATAAGATCAGCAAGCCATGAATATCTGCATTAGTCAGACTCAAGTGATTGTTTGCTATAACGATTATCTTACCTTGACTAATAAGTAAAAATAATTACCCATGCCACATCAAGTGTAAAATTTTTAATTGTAAATTGACAATTATAGCTTTATGTTTTTAAGATATAAAATGATTTATGAATGTAATATGGAATTAATTTAAAACAACACATCCATAAGTTTAATTTTTGAGAATATCTGAAATTTACTCATTGATTTTGAAATGTAATGCACATTATTATTTACTATATTTACCACGCTATGTAATATACTTGAAAGAAGAAAAATGTTCTTCTCTAACTGAGACTTTGTTCCCTGTACTGTCACCTTTCCATACCTCCTATCTCCTGGCTTCTGGTAAACAACATTTTACTATCTGTTTCTTTAAATTTGACTGTTTCAGATTCTACATATATAAGAGAATGACTGATACTTGTATTTCTGTGCCTGCATGATTTTACTTAGTGTAATGTTATATAGTTGCTTCCATGCTACCCCATATGATAGAAAGCCATGACTGGATAGTATTCCATCCTGCATCTACATCACATTTGAAGTCTATTCATCAGTCAGTGGATACTCATGTTGCTCCCATTACATAGCCAGCATAAATAGAGCTGCAGTGAACTTGTAAGCACAAGCATCTCTTCTACAGACTACTTTCAAATATTTGGGGTAAAGATCCCTATGTGAGATTACTGGGCCATAACGTAATTCCATTTTTTAATTTCCTGAGGAACTCCTGTGCAGTTTTCCATAAAGTCTGCACTAATTTATATTCCCATTAATAGTGTCCAAGGATTCTGATTTTCCTCTGATCAAGTACTTTTTGCACCACTATGAGGAATTAGGCTGACAGAGTCGGAAACCCAAAGATAGAAAAAGTATGCTCCTGCTCTAAGTATTGCTCTGAATAGTAACAAGAGAGAGAAGACATGAACAAATAAGAACATGTTGAGATAATGGAAGCTACTGAAATTAGAACCAACAAGAGGACATTTCTTTTTTTTAATTTTTTTTTAAATTTTATTTAAAGAGTAAAAGCAAAACAGTATAAAGGATAGCAACAATACAGAATTCCAAGGAAAAAAGGAAAAGAACAATAACAAAAAATCCTAAGAGATTATTACTTGACAAATTACATACTGACTTCTTGGAAATAGTTGTTCAAATTGCAAAGTTAAAACATGTGAAATAGACATTCAAACAGTGAGACTGCTAACAGTTCTACTCCACAATCTGACAAAAACAGCAATATGGTCATCCATCTTACCCACTCAAATATACATGCAATTATATCAAAAGGGTAAAATTAAACACAACAAAACAGAACAAAGCAGATCACAAGAAAGCAATGTAAGAGACATAAATTTCAAAACTAGACAATTGGAGATATTCACTATCATATTGACTCTTGTTTTCTTCCAAATAGTTGTCCATATTGTCACATAAAGGAAATTCACGTGAAACAACATAGTATGGAATTGATCTGAGCAGGACGAGAAGGGCATTTCAGGTCTTCAAGATCAGACATTAGGGAAGCTAAGAATGGCTGTCATAGTATCTCTCATTCTCCTCACAACAGCTGTCCATACCTTCATATGTGTTGAACTTAAACAAGACAAAGCAAGCTAAAATCACTTTGAACAAAAAGTGATAGTTTTGCTGGATTTCACATCATGACATTATATAATTAGCACTGGGTATTGCAGTGTCTCTTTTTCTTCAAAGTAGTTGTTCATTTCAACATGTGTTATATAGTTGGTTCTCATAAACTGTTTATAAGCTCTACACATGCATGAGTCTCTAAATGTATATCTATCCATTCTGTATTAGAGGTAAAAACAAAACAAAGCAAGATAAAACAAAACAATTCCTAGAAAAGCATGAGGCAAAAAAATCACATAAAACCACAATACAAGGTGATCTACAATGGTTACCATGATATCTCAGCAGTATATAACAACATTAATAAAAATGAAGCATTGGAGACATTATAAGACTTCAGAAGCAAGTAATAATCAAACCAGAGTAGGTATCTTAGTGAATCTTGTCATCTTCAGTGTAGTTGCCTATACTCTTAGACTTGATGCTATCAATCATAACAGGTTTAAATAAAATCAGTCAATACAAAGTAGCAATATAACAAACCAGATTCAAATAAGATCAGCCATAATAAGACAGTATAAGTTATAAAGGGCTTCAGATTAAGTTGATAGGAAAATTAGGGATGATTACCATAATAGGTCCTCTTATTTTTGGGATAGCTGATCATGTCCTCAAGTCTAGTGTAAGTAGACAAACTGGAATAGCACGTAATCCATCCAAGCAGAGTGGTGAGAATAATGTAAATTTTAAATCTCATTACCCAATTAACAATATCCTCTGCCTCCCTTTTTAGACAATTCCTCCCCTTTCACTCCCATGCGGTGCACTGCTTGTTTTGGGTCCCACTGCCTCCCTATATAGTGCATCTCAATGGACCCTATCTCCTGATCTACTCTGCCTGTGTTTCTCTCTGTTAATATTTCAAGGCCATCTATACTAGAGATTATAGCCAATCTTCTCTGCCTTATTTCTGCTATTCTGTTTTTCTGCCATTGGTTGTCTATTTTTCTGTTCCACTCCACTATCTGCCCTGTTCACTGAGGCCTCTCTGCCACTGTTCCTGAAATGCTGATATTCTTGTTCTCTCTCCCTAGAATGTCCTTCAGTATTTTTTGTAGGGTTGGACTGTTGGTCACAAATTCTAGTTCCTCTTTGTCATGGAAGCGTCTTGTTTCTCCATTAATTTCTAGAGAGAGTTTTGCAGGATACATCAACCTGGGCTGGAGATTGTTCTCCTTCAGCGCTTGGATTACTTCACTCCAAGCTCTTCTTGACCTGATGGTCTGTGTCGAGAAGTCTGCCGTGATTTTGATGGTTTTTCCATTATAGTTGATCTGTTTCTTTTCTCTGACAGCTTTTAATATTCTGTTGCTATATTGAATTTCTGGGATCTTGATTATTATGTGTCTGGGTGTAGCTCTGTTTGGGTTGTAGGTGGCTGGAGTTCTGTATGCTTCATGCATCTGCATATCATTTCTTTTTTCTATGCTTGGGAAATTTTCCTTAATAATTTCTGTGAATAGCCTTTGTAATTCCTCTGTTTTGATTCCTGCTTCTTCATTCACATGCTTTATTCTTAAGTTATAGATTCTCTTGTCATCTTCCAGTCTTTGTATCTTTACTGCCTGCTCCCTTGTTATTTTTAAGAGATCTTCCCTTTCAGGACCCCACATGCAAGGCTGTGTTCAATTTTTGATAGTCTATCTTTGGTTTCTTTCAAGCAGTTTTGTCAGCTTTCTATGGAGTCTTTAGTTTCCTGATAATCTCTTTGAATCTGCTTCATGAATTCTAGGTTTTTTTCTGTATTCTTCATTAAATTTTTCTCTCCTTCTGTGTTCCTCCATTCTTCTGTCTGTGTCTTCTTGAAAGGTGCCCAGCCTTTCTTTCATTAATCTACTTATCTCTTGTTTAATTTGAATTAATATTTCAGTTTTGGTCCCGCTTACAAGGTCCTGAAGATATCTCTTTATGTCCGCTAATGCTGTGTTTGATGTTGCATTTTTGCTGCCCTCAATCTCTTTTGTATTTACCTCTCCTGGATCAATGTTCTCAGGGTTGGGGGCTGGGTTTTTTTTCTTATTTCTCTCTTCCATCATGTTTTTGGTTCCTTCCATACAAGTGTACAGTGTAATTCCCAGACCCTTTTCTTGTTGTTTAAGGCTCCTCTAGAGGGCGCAGGCTATGAGCTTTTGCCCTCTTCAATAGGCTATCAGAGATTACAGTTCACACAGGGGCAGTGTGCACTGGCTCCTCCCCTCCAGGCCAACCTTTGCAGGCCTTCACTGCATCAGTGTGCACTGATCTCAGGGAATTAATTTGTAGTGACTCACTAGGTCCCGGCCAGGGGTGCGGCCTAGTCCAAGCAGATTCCACCAATTCGCTTGGTGAGGGGAGCAACCAACTGGAGCCACTTCCTTATGGATTTAGGGCTCTCCTGCCCAAATTGAACATGTTGTCCAGTTGGTTTCCCCTTTCCTGTGGGAGGGTCTTATTCCCATCACTCACCGCATGTTGATGCTTGTCCCCAAAAACTGCTGGGCTCCCCGACCTCCAACTTCAGCGCAGCTGCAGTGCGAATTCACGGTGCCTCAGGATGGTTTGTGTGCGGGGCCAGTCCAGGCGAGCCGCACACAGGGCTGTTCAGCTCCATGCTCTGGGAGCTCAAGCCAGTCACTTCAGCACAGATCATTTGGTCAGGTCTCCAGCAGGGATGCAGGCACCTCTAGGAGGGCACTGTGCTCGCTGATCTTAGCTTCTCTTATGGTAGCCCCAGAACCTCATATTTGAGTGGATTTTTGTACTTTAGTTTCTTTGTGGGTGTGAGAGTCCATCTCTCTCTGGGTCTCCCCAGGGTGTTTTATTCTGGCATTTAAGCTGTCTCTCTCAGAGAGAGTCCCTTTCCTGCTACCTACTGGTCCGCCATCTTTGGACTTCCTAACAAGAGGACATTTCTATCTGTGCTCATTGTGGAAGTCTTCAGAGAAAAGACATTAGCTCATCTAAACTTTGAGGGACCCATCAAGGGTATGAAGTGAGATGGCAGAGTGAAGGTACTTCATGTAGTAGGAATGGCTTGAAATAAGACAGAGACAAGGTCAAGATATAGTGTTCTTTTAGGGATAAAATCCAGGAGATTTGTGAGACATCAAAACCAAATTTTGAGCCCTTTGAATTTTAAGGAACATTAGCCATTGCTGTGTAACAACTTTGAAACTTAGACGCTTAAAACAATAACCATTCACTATTTCCCACAATTCTGTGACTTCCCCAAGAGAATTTTGCTGTTTGGGGGCAGGCTTGGATGGGTTTGCTTACATTTTTCCATTCAGCTACAGGTTCATCTGGGAACTGGCTCATCTTGGACAATGTAAGCAATCTTTGTTTCTCAAATTGCCCATCACACTAACCTGTAATTATTTTTATATTGGTAACACAAGAGAAGATGGAAAGTCTGTGTTTGGAACAAATACTACCTAATCGCAGAGATCAATCTACGTGATCAAGCCAAGAGTCAGGTTGGGAATGCAGTATTCAAAGTTGTACCTAGAAAGATGTATGGAAAATTGAGAATATTAATTCAAGTGTTGTCTATGATTGGTATATATGCTCAAATGTGTAAATAACTGACTCTGAGTCTAGAGGCCTAGTTTCCCACCCCAGATTTGAAATTTCCTTCCTGTGTGGTGACTATGGCATTTAACTTCTCTGTGCTTCAATTTCCTCATGTGAAAACTGAGGATAAAATGTCACCTATAGCACAGGTTATCTGAGGATTTCATAAGGTAGTATAAATAAGGAATAAATAGCAGAGCTTAGCATGTGTTTTCTCCTTATAATTGTAAGTTGTTTTTGTGTTTTAGATTTAGAGAAGTGCAAGTGTCTCCATATGTGTACCCCAGGAAGTGAGGAGAAGCAGGGAGATGACATATCCTAGCAGGAGACTTCCCCCATTATACAATTTTCCTTAAGCTATCCCTGACTACAGTTTTAGTTCTTCTGTTAGTTGGAAATTTTGTAGACTGTAAAAGCAAAAATATTCCTGCACAATGTTAAACAGGTGAAGAATATTGCACCCAAGGCTACTGTAGTAGTGGAGAGAAGCAAGAACTGAGTCAGAATTCAATTCTATTAGAAAAAAAGGCATTCACATTTTTAAGACTTTTGATCAAAAACTATCAGGCCTTCCAACTATAGACTGAACCCTCCAAACCTGTGATTCAAAACTAGCATTTCCTCTTTGTAAGTTGATAATCTCAGTTATTTTGTTGCCTTAACAATTATAGCAAGTGGATTCAGAGAACAATTTTGTTTGGTAAAGGATTTTATCCAAAGGAAAAGTAAGCCCTTCTCCCCAGTGCAGCCAGTCATTGCATGTCTTCATGACAGAAGGTAGTTTCACAACTTAGAAGTTAGGCTGCTCCCCTGACGGACACACAGAGGAGTGGGAAACCATCTTCCTTGATGATAACATTGGCAAGATATGGTTCTTAGGTAGTTGCAAAAGCCAGTCTTGGCTTAGAAAACTGTCAAGAGGATTTTCATTAAAAATGCCATCTCAAAGGTACAGAGAAAAGATTTACAACCTCAAGTTTCAGGAAGGAAAAGCATTAAGAAAGTGAAGATGGAGGTTAGCGCCAGGAGGCAGCCTCTATCTAGTTTAATGAAACTAAGAGGACATTAAGTCTCATCCAGAGTACTATATGCTTGGTGACATCTGCATTAAAAATGCAAGGTGCAGTGTTTGGTCAGCTAGTAACATTTTATTTTGCAATATTTCTGGTAGGGTTTTCAGCTTGTGGTAAATTATTACTTTAGACACTAAACAATGCCCCAGCGAACATTCAAAATGCCTACTTCATGGCCATAGTTACTGTAAAGAAAAAGTTTTATAGGAATCAAGAGAAGGGCTTTTAAAATGTTTAGATTGAGCAGCATTAATCGAAACAACAAGCCAAAGAGAGAGGCATTTCAGATTTCTATAACATATTTTTGTGTTTAGTCTATAACGCATCTATACATTCTTTTCTCAGCACAGCGTGTTTCTTGGAACAAATTTTCATTAGCTTCTGGTGGTACAGATGGTGGAGGAATGTGTGAGTCCCTTGGGTGCTGAGAAATTGAGAGAGTTGGGATTGCAATAAAAAAAATGAGGAAGAAACACCTATATGGGTGGCAAATGAGGAAAAAGGAGTGAAAATAACAATAATAGTAATAATTGGAGAAGCAAGTTGGAAACTAGAAATCCTTATGTCCATGCCAAGGCATAGCTATCTGTGGTAAATGTGAGAATTCAGCCAAGCTCTCTCTCATGCAGGAATGCTACACGTGAGAATTTAATATTAATATAAAATTATCTCATCTTGGACTTGAAAAATTATCCTTAACTGAAGCTTTTCATTGTAAAGTAATGCAACATTTGGGGAGTTAAAATTATGAATTCGAATACTGGACATTGTATCTTCTTGTTGAGAGATAGGAGGCAAAGGAAGTGCTGTGAGCTCTGGCGTTTCATCCACAAAAGGAATAGGTCATGTTACATCTTGAAGGATTCTGCTGTGGGTCAGGTGAAATCCGCTAGATAGAGAGTAATGCGAGTCCTAGCAACTAATCTTAGTTGTCAGTACCCACTGAAGTACTAATCAAATACTCCCCAAATGGGTCTTTTTAAGGGGGTAAGTGCTTAGCCTGTGAATGCCATATGCGTGATTTTCCACTTCCCTCTGTACAGCCAGTGAGAACCACGATTATGGTGACATGTGCAGTAATGTTCAGGGTCAGCAGCAGGAAATCCACAGAACTGATTGTGCATACAACAATATATTGATTATTTTACTCATTGACTGCAGTTTAACACATGAAAATTGTGTTTACAAGTGAATGCAGACCACTCCAGGGAAGGTCAACAATAGTTTGTCACAAAAAAGGGTAAAATGAGAAGCAGCTTCCACTGCTGTCCAGTTGTTGCTCAGTGCATTCGGCAGAGCCCAGTGACTTTTGCTGTGGCTACATTTGTGTGTGCTTTTGTCTGACAATGCAGCAGGCCACAGAAATTAAAAGAGTGCTCTGGTGGCTTTGTAGAAGGGTTGTTGCCTAGATGCCCTGAAAGTAGCTTTGATAATCACCTCCCATATTGTGCTTGAAAATAAATTATTAAACTGTTTTTGTTTGTTCCATCTCTTTCTTTATTCTTTCTACTTGGTAAATTTTCTACTAAGCCATATAGGAAAAGATTTTACCCAAGGGCTGATGGGTTGCAATGAAGGCATGGGAAACAGCTGAGTTAAACTATTTTTACACTCAGATCTTCTATGTGGTAACCCCTGAAGTCATATTTCAAAACTTTAGACTTTGTTAACAGTCTGAAGTCTATGCTATTAATAAAAACCCCTCATCTGTATGTTCCATAAATTTCATAGCAATGGTTCTCAAAGATTAGCAAATGCACACTTCATGAATCCTCTTGACAAAAACTACAGATTTCTTGGAGGTGGTGGTAGTGTTGAGCATGAGTTCTGATTTGCTGGGAAGATTCTGCTGGAGGCTGACCTTGAAGATTTTGCCCTAATTGACTACCAACATCTTTTTAAAAATCTCCATCTATGATTTATTGTTCTGTTTCTATACTGGTGTAATCTCTTAGTTGACACCTTAAAAATACTGAATTCTATGATCTACAGCTCTTGCTAAGAATGCAGTCAGTACTAAGAAAGAATCTATGGGTATGTGAACCAACATGGATGCATTGCACATATACTATTATTTGCTGAGTGAAAGAAATGGCATACAAAAGAGTTCATTTATTTATATGAAGCTTAAGAAAAGGCAAAACTAATCACATGATAGAAAACCCATCTCTGAGTGTGTAAGTTGCTAATGATGCCTCATGGGGTGTTTTAAAGGATCTGTCTTTTGATCTGAGTGGTGATTACATGAGTTCTGAAAACACTCAAAGAATCAGGGAGCTATAGCACCCTGATTAAGATTTCTACTTTATGTAGAGCATTCTGTGTTTTCTATACCCCAGTTTAATTACACACAGACATAAATACACACACATGCTGAGAGACTTCAGTCAGGTGAACAGTTAGCAGCAATGACCATTTTTTGCTACCATAATTCCCTGATGAGTCTAGTTTACAAATAGGTGGGGAAGCTTCTAACATCCTTTGTTCATCCACATAGCTGGCCATAGCTAAAATTATACTCTAGCTTTAAAGTTCAAATTTTTCTCAAAAAGTCTACACACCTGGAGAAAATAATCATTTGTCATTAGATTGTGAGCAGAGAATAAGAGAAAGTGATTCTAGAAATAACCTAGTATGATGACTCTCAAACCTGCTGTATATCACAATCTCTAGAGGATCTTGTGGAAGGAGTTTATTATTAGGTTGTATCCTGGGCCAGCTGGGTCAAAACGTCTGGCAGTGGAGTCCAGAGAACTTTTTAAGTATTTTAATACACATTTTGTATGGTCTCTAAAGTGCTCAGTACATGATCCCTCTGGAAGTGGTCTACGTGTGTGACTGGGGAATCAGAGTGAATCCCAATATAGGTTATGATGCTTCTGGAGATCTTTCCATGGATGACATCCTTTTGGTCTACATGGGGTGGCTGAAAAGTCCCAACATTGTCCTTTTACAGATGGGAAGACTGAAGCCCAGTAAAATGAGAAGATTCACCCTTATTTCAATAAGGCAGGAGAAGACATCCTGTTTCAGATGTCTGTTGAGTCTCCTGTGAATGGCAAACCTCTCTTCTTGAAGACTTTCTTCAGTGGACAGTTAAATGACTCTGGTGATAACTTAGGATAGTTCAATCTCTCTAGCTATGAATGTTGAAAAATTTTCTGGGTTTTTCTGAATGAAAATTCTACTTGTGGGAGACTAATATTTTACAAAATACAATAGAAATCCAGACCTACAAAAATGAAGACTTGTATAATATGACCCCACATTTTTATTTGAGGAAATAGGCATTAAAAATGAATGAATACACCATGGAATATTTGATAATAAAGGTTTCTGTGCTTCTCTCTGGTCATAGTAGTTCAGGACTGCTCTTTATAATAGTTTCAGTAGCTGTCTATTGGTTCATTTTGGACACATCTTCCCATATCTTCCAGCTAGAAGATTTAATTATTCTGCTTTGGAGCAAGCCAGACTTTCCTTCCCACTCCACATTCTTGACCCTTAGAAACAATTGTCATGCCTGCCAAATAGCTGAAAAAATGGTCTGAGTTTCTTTTAGTGACTTTTCTCAGTTGTAATTTTCTTGCATTCTAATTATCTTGTGCCTTCCCATTAGAATGGACCCTATGTCTTCCGTATTCTTTTAAAATAGCATTGTGAGAACACAAAACTCCCAGGGTGAAAGGCTACATGTGAGGTTCCTTGCCTCCTTCTCCCTCCAGGTTCCATCATTACAAACAATTCTGTCGTTGGCCTATGAAGACTAATCTCACTGTATTCTATCCTGGTATGTGTGAATGCTAAAACATTCTAGGTCTCCCAAGTAATGCTTTATTTCCCACACAACCTGGTGCTTTACTTTTTTGATCCTATGTCCATGCTTCCATTTACACTTCCCAAAACATCCATCTATGCCACAGGATTCACTGCCCTGAGTAGAATCCTCCATAACCGCACCTCTCCTGGAAATGGTTGCCACTTTCTGTTCTGTTGGGAACACTGCTGTCCTGCTTGGTTTGAAAATCAGTTGTTGGTTATTTTGTTCTCACATTGACTGTGTTGCTAAGCCTGAAGATGGAGGGTTATCTGACCCTTATTGCTATCATCAAATTGTCTTCCTAATTCCTCACTACACACCCCCAAACTTGTACTTTCATATAACTTTCTATTTCTGCCACTATTTCCTTGCAATTATCTATCAACTCCTTGACTTGCTACCTGCATCCCTTGAGCTTTTCAGCTCCTGTATAGCTATCAGGCTCTCATGATGCAATTCCTGTTGGCCCAGTTCCTTGATCTCTCCTGTTCTGTATTCTGCCTCTCCCACTTTAAATTGCCACACCCTAGACATTACTATTGCCAATCTTTGCAGCCCCTTCAAACAACTGACACCACCACTTCTTCTCAGTTTCTTAAATTCATTCCACATCTCCACCTTTTTCCTTATCCAGGTTAAATCTTATGACCAACTATTATGATCGCATTCTTGCTAATGAACTCAACAACTTTGTTGAAATATTTGCCCAGCTAAACCCCAGCCTCTAAAAAGTAGAACTTTCTGTCTATCTGCTCATTTGCAGCTAAGAGGTTTGAAATACATTCCCAACTACATTGATTTTTCTCCTACTTATTTATAGTCATCAACTCCAAGTGGCTTAATCCTTGGATTCATTGTCTACATTTCCTAGGAAGTTATTTCACACTCTGTCATCCCTTCTCTGACCCCTCACATTTCTGTCCTCATCCAATTCTCAGATGACGGTTTTACCTTACCATAGAGAAAGTTGAAACACTAAGGATACTACCAGTCTCTTATTTCCATATCTTGCCCACTTCTGTGCATCAGTGCCCATAACTTTGATTACTTTCTCATTTTGCACCACCTTGCTTCTGGCTTACATCAGTTTGTTCATTTTTTAGTAGCTCTCATCCCTTTCTGATTTTCTTAAAGTACCGGTGACCGAATTCTTGGCCTTTACACTGAGCTAAATGCCCAGTCCTTTTGTTTCTTATTTTGAAAGTGTATCGCACTGTTACTAAGTTACCCAAGCTGGATTCAAACTTGTCCTCCTGCCCCAGCCTCCCAGAAGGAGAGGAATGTCCCACAATGCCTGGTTCCCTTCCTCACCTATTGAAAATGTCTTGTCCTTGTTCTTCTTTTTCTTGTTCTTATTCTCTTTTACTCTTTGCTTCCTCTTCCTCCTTCTCCTCCTCTTTCTCTCTCTCTATGTCTATATCTACATCTACATCTACATCTACATCTACATCTACATCTACATCTACATCTATCCTCTTTGCTAACATTTTCCCAACAGACTGCAACAGACTACAATACAGGCACAGTGTTATCTTTCCGTTCCTGACAGGATTTCTTGCCATCTAGCTGTTACCTCTTTTCTTTCCTTCCCTGTGTAACAAGTCTTGAAAGGACTGCTTATTGTAAGGCCTTCTATTGGTCTCTTCTGCTGTTTCTTGAATCCCTCCAGTCAAGTTTTGTACTGCTATGTCACTTAACTTCTGTGAAGTTCAGAAGCACTTCTACATTTCCAGAGACAACTGTAAATGCATTGCGATTCCTTCGTTTTCTCGAGCTTTCTGCTCTAGTGGTCAGCTCCTTTCTTACTTAGTACAGCTCCTCTGTACTAAACTCCATGGTAAGTGTACAGGTCACTAATTGATATTTAACAATAAACATATAAAATAATCCCCCATTACTGGACCCAAAGCTTGCTTATTTTTAAGCTTCTTCATCTCAGCAAATGATCAGAACAAAAACCTTAATATTAGCCTTCATTGTTCCATTTCTTAAACCTAACAATTTAAACCATCTTTCCATTTCTGCAGTCTTAGTCTCTAATCTTAAGTAAAAATAACTTACACAAAAACTCTGTTGCTCATTTTTCACAATAAAACCAGAGTCTCATTGCATCTCTTCCCTTTACTCTTAGTGCCTTTGTTGTCTATTACCTGGATCCTGAAAATGGCTTTGCACTAGTTTCCCTGCCTGCCTTCCATATAGTGGCCTCTCCTGCTGAGACAGTTAAATTGTCAGCCTGGTCATGTTGCTTTCTTGCTCAAGCTTTCTGATTGCTTCCCTCTCAGAGTAAGAGGCAGTGGTAAAAGGCGACCACAAAGCCCTAGACCACCCATCTTTGATGATGTCTTGGGTGCTCTACTTTCTGTGTTCAGCTATATTCAGGTCTGTGTTCCAGCCACCAGGACTCCTCACTTCTGGGAATCACTGCTTCAGATATTTGTCTCCTTGAACCATTTCTGCCATGACCTTCAGGGCTTGTGCACTACCATCCTTCATCTTTTCTCCAACAATGTCGCCCAATGAGGATGTACCTACTCACTCTAGCTAAATTTATAAGCCTCAATTGCAAGTATTCCTTCCCCACTTTTGTTTCTTTTTCTTATGTTTCCCTAGCCTTTCTGTATGGTTTGTTATTTGTCCTTCTCCATAGCATGTAGGTTTTATGAGGGGCAGAGCTTCACATCTCAGTTTTTCGTTGCTATCTTGTCAGTCTGTAGAACAAACAGAACCAAACGCATAATAGGAGCTTGGCAAATATCTACTGAGTGAATGAGTAGTTAAGTGAATGCAGGGCACATTGGGATTTGCCTTAACTGAACACCATCTACCATACATACACACTGAATGTGGATCAGCTTCTTCTGTCTATTTAAGAAAGCATACCTCACTCTCGATATGTACCACGTTAATCATCAATTTCAATCCAGATCTCTTTATATGAACTCCTGCCAAGCCAGGAGTTCCCTATTGTGTATTCATAGCATTAAATTCCCACACATGGCTGTTTATAAACTCTGTCTTGTTATTTTAAACTCAACAGCTCAAGTATGCCAAGAGATAATTCTGGATCTTGATTTTGACATATCTTATATTAACATTGTCTTTTAGCTATGATAAATGGTTATATTTGACTTCATTTAAGTTCATTATAATGTTTAATCAGACAGAGCAAATTAAAAGGCCCTGTGGGCTATAAAAAGAGAAGTTGGTACAGATTGAATTTTCCATAAATAGCTTCCCCAAATATATGCTCTTTTTACTTGCTGCTGATGAAACCTATCCATTAAGAGACTGTGTCTAAGTTCTTTTCCCTTGAGCCTAGACAGACCATTGCAACTGCCTAAATCAATAATGTGTGGGAAAAAATAACTCTATATGTCTCTAAAGACAACTTAGTGGTGATATCCTTCCTTCTTGGCTCTTGGAACATGCACTTTGGAACCCTGAGCTGACATGTAAGTTCAGCTGCAGGTAGAAAGAAGTCCTAACATGTTCTGTACAACTACATTGTTTTGCATAGTGGCTCTTCAAAACATTGGACTGTTTAGGATAAACCATAATACTGGTATAAGAGAAAAGAGGTAAAGATGACTATACAGCGAGAGTTTGGAGACTGGGGAAGGAATAAGTATAAGATGTGATTCACAGTTTGCTTAGACTGGGCCTGATTTTTCATTTGTTTGAAGAACATTTCACCAAAACAATTGCCTTTGTATTGTGTTGAAATCTCTGCTGATATAAATTCTATTTTCTGATCTCTCCCATGTCCACCTGTCTTAAGTCTGATATGCCAGAGGAAACACCGTATTCTAATAAGTTTTGAGCTCTAAGAGGGAATCTTACATTTTAATAACTTTGCTCCTAATTTATATTTTCACATTTGAGTGAAAAATAGCAAAGCCAAAACTCTTTCATTTACTCTAGTAATGTTTGATGTATTATACCCTTTGGATCTCTAACATTTTATATGGGATTTCAATTGATTTCTTCTTGCCTTTTCTTTTGGTTGTAGTCAGCCTCAGTTTATTTAAAGGTGCAAACTCTATATCAAGTTTTTCATTTAAGAATATATTTGCTCCTCTTCTGTGCCTTTGCTCATTGAGCTCTCACAATACCAATATTTTAAAGTATAGTTTATCAAGCAGAACTACAGATTTTCTGAGTTTGTGCTCTTCAAAAAAAGAGCTTCTTTGTTCAACATCTCTCTTTATAGCAGTTCTCTAAACCAATGTAATTATAGCATCCAAATTTTAACTGGCAGACATTTAAAGAGTGGGGTATATAGAATAAGAAAAACTAGTCACAAATGAGTGTAAATAATGTGTTTTTTGACAAGTTGTTGAAAGGATGATTCCTCTTCTTGATCCTTTATATACAGTCTTACCACACACTCAAGTATCAGTAGCCAATAAAAAAGAAAACAAAAGTGTTGTTAATGTATGATATATATATATATATGTATGTATATATGTATGTATATATAATGTATGATATATATATATATATTCCATATTAAAATAATAGCTGTATTGCTTTTACAGTAGTTCTGAGGTCAGAGTGTATTGCCACTCATCTTCTATTCAGAATATAAATAATTCCATTGCACATTTTAAGATATGTCTGCAATCAAGTGATTCTAGTAGCTTCTCTTCAGTCAGTCATGTGGGTATGGATGGGTCTTACCTATGAAGACAGGAGGTAGAATGAGCTTCCAGTAAGAAACAGGAAATGAAAGAAAAAGAGTGGGCCTAGCAAGTTGAGTTCCACAGAAACAATTTCCATACCTACATACATGACCATAATAGATTGTCTACATTATTGATCTATCTATTAATTCCTCTTTCTGTTAGAAGAAATAAGTAACAGGATGGAGAAGGCTCAGAAACTCCTATTTAGGCATCCATCTGCATGATGAAAAGGTGAAGAAATTACACTGGGGTGAGGCAAAAACAGCTCCTTGAGAAATGGGGCATACTATTGTTCACCTGCACAATCTTCCCTATGCTTCTATTCCTCCCTATTTAGTTGTGTTTCACAGACTGTATCAATACTTGAGCTTGATTGTGAGTGACCCTTTAAGACACATATAATGAGCTACCCCAAGATTTAATGATGAGGCTACAGGTTAACTTATGATCTTGACTGGAATCATTCATTCATCTGCAGTCATCTGGAGGGTCTACTAGAAGCTGGCTGGTGTAGGATGGCATTGGAAGGTATGACACTTACCTTCCAGGCATCCAGCCGGTCTCTCTAGCAGACTAGTGTGGAAGTGTCCTCATGATTATTACAGAGTAACAGGACAAGGGCTGTGTCCATGCACTAGATTTCTTCTTGCTACACTGATCAAAACAAATCACTCAATGAATCTGTTTTCACAGCAAGAAGAGAATATACAGTTATAGAAGGAAAGAAGTCAATGATAGCATTAACTCATGCTATAATGCAATCCAGAAAAGTTGTGTATCAGGAGAGTCATGGTATCATCTTTTTAATTTTTGTGTCACCCCCGTAGAACTTCATGTGGCAACTGAAATGTTCTATACCTGCATTTCAAATCTTAATAACTTGCAGTATACAAATCACTGTTTCCAGTATTTTACCTTAAATCAAGAGGTGAAAATTTTGCTGAGAAGTCACCATAATAGGTCAATATGTTGCATCAATTTGGTATATTCAAGGCATTCCTGTGACTCATGGGGCACAAATTTAAATTCATTAGGTCTTGCTCACCTGGTTTCTTCTTTTGAGGACTTTTCATCCACTTAAATTAATGGAGAAGGAGACTCCTCATAGTCTTGCTGAAAACTTGTAATGAAGTCAAACTTGAAACCTAAGGCCATCCAGATGCACACCTATAATACCAGGCCCCATAGGCTGTAGAATCACCAAGAGTTGAAGGCCATTGTGGGCTACATAAGTGAGTTCAAGACCAGTCTGCAATATATAGTGAGATCCTGTCCCAACACACCAAAGAACAAAGTACTCTAAATCTGTCTCATCTATAGACTTTTTTTAGCAAACAAGTGAAACGGTCCACATACCCTGCACTGCAGACTTATTAAAGGCTCCACGTACATTTTCAAGGGATTTATCCAGTGTTATGGAAGTATAACAGACATTGAAAGTGTACAACTTGATGATTTCATGCACATAAATATTGTGAAAAGACTCTTCCATACCCATCACATCATATACTTTCCCTTTGTGTGCATCTGCGATGAAGATACTTAGGTATCTTTCAGCAATTACATGCGTGATGCAGATAATTATTAACTATGATCACCATACAGTACATTGGGTCTCCACATCTCGATTCTAATAATTTTGACCATCATCTTCCCTTATCCCTCTGTTGGACAGTTTACATTTTTGTGTGTGCATTTGACTGTCTTAGACTCCATACTTAAGTAACAAGATGCAGTATCTCTCTCTTGTGCCTGGTTTATTTGACTCTGTGCGATGTCTCCCAAGTTTATCCATGTTATTGCAAATAGAGGGATTTCTTCCTTTTGTTAAAGGCTAAATGATATTCTCATAGTATGTACTGTATATAATATTTCTTATCCATCAGGTGATGATGGACAGTTATGTTGATTCCACATCTTGGCTGGTGTGAATAATGCCTCAATGATCATTGCAGTATAGTTATTTTCTGGAGATAATGATTTCTTTTGGAAACAACCAGCTTTTAGGTGCCTACTTTCCATAAACTATTCACCAAAGACAAATGCAACAAATTTCAACTAAACATGTAATGGGCTCAGGTAACCAATAGTTCTTTTCCTAATCTGATAAATGATGAATTGTGCATGAATCGGGCTTAGGGTCCTATTCTTAATTGAGAAGAGTACAGAATAGTTTCCATTCTATGCCCTCTGTGTTCAAAGAAATTGAGTGCTCTTGCCTGTTTTTAGCCAATAGCAATACCTAGAGCATCATCAATGTCACCAAGGAAGACTTCTTTCTAAAATCCATTGTGATCATTAAGGAAATTACAAGCCTCACTGAAGAAAGCTCATTTCTGGTATCCATTATGCTAATTAACAAAACCTTAGACAGTGCTCTGAGATCAGTGATGCTGAGACTGCTTGCAGTAATCACCCTGACCCTTGATGGAGTCCTAATAACCCAGCCAGCAAGTGAACTCCTCCTCAGAACAGCTTGCTGTTCCAGTGATCCGGATTAAAATGAATGCACATTTGAATATTTTCATTTTATGCTGAGGTATTTTAAACTGCAGGCCATCTGACTTAGTTTTAAGGTAAAATTCATTCTCAAAAATCTAGGTATAAAATGAAGTTATGAAAAACACTTATGCTTATCAAAGACTAGTTTATTTTCTTTTGTTAAAATTTTCTTTGAAATTTATTTTTAAGACATTTATGCCTAGAAATCTGGTACATGTAATTTTTTTCATTTAGATAGCTTAAACTTTGATTTTATTTACTATGTAATCATTTTTATAAAGAGTTCAAGGAAAATTCAGGAAAAGTGTTTTCTTTGGTTTAGAGATTATATATTTAAGTACCTTCCTCCAACTGTATATTATCATATCTAAACCATTTACATATTTATTTACCTCCTAGTTATCATCAAAAGCTATCTTGTTTAAAAGACTTTTCATTGATTAAAATTTTTTCCATTCCATCTTTAGGTTTTTAATTTATTCATTTGTTGGATTGCTGTTTTATAGATGGCATTCTATGACTGTTAAATTTATATCATGAGTGTATATTTTAACAATAAAGCATGACAATTTAATTTGAATGATATTTCATTCAATAGTAATATAACCTTTTGGTAATTTATCATTAACATTATTCAGAAAGGCCACAGGGTTAATATAATTTCTGAAGACTTCCATAGTTAAGATATTATTTTTCTACCTTCCTAGAAATAGTGGTTTGATTGTGAGGAAATTACTGGTTCCAGTATATTTCGTTTCTTTTCTAGAGTCTAATGTATTATCAACCAGCACTTATTTTTAAAAAGTAACTTATGTTTTCTCACCTTATTTTTATTGGGTTATCTTTGTGCTCTAACAATTCAAAAATGCATCCAGCAGTTTTCTAGTTAAAGGCTATTTTCTTACTAGTTTTTATTTGATTGTTGCTGTTTTAAACATGTGAGTTTTGTTTTAAAAACAGCATTCATGTTCTTTCTTGAGATCTTCTTTTTAAAATTAACATCTTTATTGCTTTGACTCTGATTTTTCTTTGTTTTGTCTCATCAGCTATATTTATAACTCTTAAATGAGATATTCATTCTCTAGTTATTGATACATAATTTTTACTATTTTGTTTTCATCTCTTTATCTTTTTCCATCAAGTTCTGGGGACAAGGGACCCTCTCAGTGCTGCCTTTCAAAGTCTCTGTCCTATGACAGATCAGATTTCTTACCTCTGAGAGGATTTCAGTCAGATTTTGCAGTGTCCATGTCTTTAAAATCCTTCCATCTCCTCATTTAACTCTGTCTTACTTCACTGTTTTGTGCTGTAAAATAAGGTTCTGCATTCACCTTCATGTTATTTCTTAGGACTTCTTATATTTTATGTCTATTTTGCATAGATTAAGACTCAGTTTCTGTGTCAAAAAGGATCCAGCTACTCATTGAAAACTATTTGCTAAATACCTATCTCATGCTCATTAGCACCTTTGTTAGTCACAGACAATAAACAAAATAATTACACAAATAATTACACACTGACAAAATTGTGGGGCTTGTTAAGAGTGTGTAATAGAGACCTACTTTAATGTGGAGAGAAAAGGAAAGATTTTTATGGAAATCTGAAAACAGAACGAGTGTGAGCTGGTTGGAGAGAGACTGGATGGGGGTTTTCTAAGCAAAGTGTGTAACATAGAAGAGGTTAGAAATTCTCTTTCCTTCCAATGTGTTCAGCTTCTGATTTTTTAGGGTTGAATCCTCATTCTCTTGATCTGTAATGTTTTTATAGAGAACTTGTATTGGTGTCTGTATTTATCCTTGTTTCAAGGGAATTTTCCTCCAGATCTTCATTAGGGTACAAACTCTACAGATTGGTCTAAGCCCTTCAATTTGTCCATTTTGTTGATGGTGGAAATCCTTCCTCATGTCAAATATGGACTGAAGTTAGTATTAATGTGTGTGATTCCAAACCCATCTTTGTATTCATCTAGTATGACACTGCTGAGTGGATAATGTTGCCTACCCACAATGCCTGGTGTGGCTCTCTGAAGCACCAAGAGGACTGCTGGGTTTTCAGAGGAGTTAAGTCCCAAACCTTGTGAGTTAAGATCAAACTGGTAAAACACATATTTTGTTTTTCTTCTCTCCATTACTGTTTGACCAGAAGGGAAACATGAGCAATTCAGTTTCAATGGCTGTACAGAGAACATTCCTTCTAAATCCTAGAACCAGGTCACTCAGGCCTCTTCGTGTTTGAGTGGTATAATTGTTTTGTTTTGTTTTGTTTTGTTTTGTTTAGGTTGTTTTACCTTCTGTGTATCTGTATATGTTTTTGTGATATGCAAAAAGTAGTAATAGATGCTATTTTAGAAGTCTTTGTAGGTATTTTTACTTTGCAAAATTTCTTAGAACTAATAAGTTTAAAGTCAGACATTCTTTCAGTGAGCTAAAATATATTTTAGCAGCAGAATAGAAAAATATCATTGGAAAGCTAGGTCAGTATTTGTTATTAACTCATTCTTTTATTGTCTAATATGAACCCATAGGGATTGGGGTAAGATAGAGAGATGAGGAAGAGTAAAGATTGAACTCTGTGTAAGCAGTGAGGAGTCCCAGCCCTGATGTTACACATGATCTTTCTGCAGTCACTTTCTTTTCTTGACAAAGGTGAAATTCAGACAAGTCAGTGGTTTTCAAGCTGTTCTGTAATATTTTAAAGCCTTGCCCCTGCAAGCATATTCCTGAATGCAGAATCACAGGCCCATCCCAGAATTCCTGGATCATAGTCTGAATTTTAACAAGGCTCAGGTGATACCTGTACTCAGCATGTGAGAAGCCCTGATCCTGTGTGAGTCTATGGTATGAGGGAGGATGAGGCAGTGAGCGGGAGAGGACGAGCACAAGGTGGGAAGAGGGGTTGTCTTTATCGTACTTGCTTCAACCTGCCCCAAACAAGGTGAGCTTGTTTTCTGTCTTTAAAAATTTACTGATACAGGATGTTGATTCATTTCCAGGAGCACAGGATAGTAACTGGACATAGGAAATCAATACACAATGATCAAAGATAATAAACATTGCCACTTTCCCAAACACTAATCATTGTTAAGTGTTAGAAATTTTGTACTGTCCTGATTATTTGAAGTATCTCATTGATTGTAACAAACAGTTACTATTATAGATTAAAAACTGGTGGTCAACTTAACACCAGCTGAATTAAATCATGGTGCTGAATGTAGATGGCCCACCTTAAGAAAGTTGCCAGCATAAATAGAGACGTGGCAAACAGCTAGGCATTGTGGGTTCTCCTAAGTGTTGCTGGTTCAAGCTGTTAGTTCTCTTGGAAGAGCTCGTCATGACTAGGTTGGCCATTATTATCAGAGGTGCTCAGGACCTTGGTGACAGCGGCTGCGGTTCACTTTGGAGGAGCTTTGGTCCTTACATTGAGCATTGCTTCCTGCCTCTGGAAGGGAAGGTACATGCTGTTTAATCTCCAGAAGCTTGACACACTGGCTTCCTGGCATGTACTCAACTGTTCTTACCATTGGTTCTGATTTTTATAGTTCTCACAACCCCTGTCTACAACAGTTACCATGGTATTATATGGAGAACTGAACTAATTCTTCCCATTTAACAGTGTTTTTGTGGTCCATATCTAACTTCTCCCCATCCTCTCTCCTCTCCTCCTCAGTCATCTGAAATCATTCTTCTTTTTTTAAATATGAAATTGGTTTTTAGTTTCCAGAAATATATGAAAACATGCATTTGTCTTCTATATGTCTAGCTTAATTTGCTTAACATAATAACCTTCAGTTTCATCCAGGTGCAGGACTTTACTGACAGGTCCTTCCATATAAAAGAAAATCGCCTTGATGATCATAGACATTCTTTGTGTTCAAAAGTTTCACAAAAAACACTGTCTCAGAAAGCCTATTATTATTATTTATTTTTCATTAGAGGAAACAATATCAAGAATATACTTCTGAGTTCCTGGAGCAACAGTGGGGTCTGGGGTTAGTTTGAGTTGGGGCTGACAGATATCTGGGAGAAGTTTTCCTGCTTGTAGCACCAGGGAGAGATTGATCTAGCGTCATCCCTGAGGCTCAAGAGACGGCCCCATCCTGGATGCCTACAGAGCTCTGGACTGGATTGGACAGCTCCTCCATATGCTCTGCCTTGGAACCAGGTTTTAAAGTGCGTCAAATTTAGGCAGCAGGCATTGAATGATTGAATGCAGAGTATTATCTCTGCAATGATATGATTTTTTTTGCTTGTTTGACAAGATGTATTATGTTTGCAT
Source organism: Dolichotis patagonum (assembly GCA_004027295.1). Taxonomy (NCBI): domain Eukaryota; kingdom Metazoa; phylum Chordata; class Mammalia; order Rodentia; family Caviidae; genus Dolichotis; species Dolichotis patagonum. The sequence continues at coordinate 75,514 of PVJX010002514.1, read as the reverse complement.
ATTTTACAAAAAAAATTCCAATGTTAATCTACCTCTCAGATATGGCTACAGTAATGCTGCATAACAATTACTATGAAACTCAAAAATCTTTAACTGAGACTTTTTCTCTCACACATGAGCAGAATAACTGGAGATTGTTGGTCTGGGTCACACTTGGCTGGCCTGGCTGGGCTTGCTTCCATGTCTGAGGTTTATTGGCTGGTAGACTGGGCTGGCTAGAACAAGGTGGCCTCTGCTGTGACGAAAAGCCTCTGCTCTGAATCTCCTACATCTGTCTACTAGGCTAACCTGTGCCTGTTATCATAAGAAATAACAGAGAAGAAAGAGGGGAAGTAGAAATGCCCAAGGATTTCCTTTTATTGCTTTCTTTCCATTTTCTGACTTCCCATTGGCTTTAACAAGTCACATGACCAAATTCAGACCTGAAATGGGAGGACCTAGAAAGCTATAGGCTAATTCAAATGAATATGTGGAATGCATTAAGTTAATTTAATAATTCAATTAAATACGAAGCCACCACATATGATTTCAACCAGGAACTAGCAGGAACCTGGCTAAAGAAATACTAAGAAATGGAGTCAGATAGAAATGGAGTGTCAGAACAGCTGTGCCTCTGAGAGATGGGTTTTGCTGAACTACAAGAAATGCAAATTACTGGTACAAAGTGGAGCAATTGATGGCTTTATAATAAGCCATTTGGATTAGGATAACATGAAGAAAAACACATGGCAAAATTCTATCTGTTCCTATCTGTGTTTGGGGAAACCATTTTATTTCTCTCATATTAACTTAGTAAACAAAGGCTGTATTATTGCTCAATTGGTGTATAGCTAATGCAGCTTTATGCAGTACTAATGTGATATTTATGTGTGACCAATTATCTCTGCCAAGTCCTTCTTCCATGGTCTACTTAAGACCTCCTGTCGTGTGCTGCCTTTAAAGTACATTTATGTAAGCATTTAAGAAAGCCATGTGGCTGACAATTACTGCAAGAAATGTTTCTTTCCAGAATCTGAGATATTCAGAAATAAACTATGTGACTTACCTGTCCCTTGATCCCAGAGAAAGCTTTGCTGGAGACATCCTGACCTGGGAGATCAAAATCTGTGAGCTGTCCTAAGTGTGTCAGTAATAAATTAATTTGAGGCTTGTTTTTCTCCTCATAGAACCTGGAGCTCGATGGGTGGGAAGGTTAATGCAGTGCGGGCTTATCTCCTCTGGGCAATTCTGCAGACTTGGAAGAGTTTTGTGCCTCTTCTCTACAAAGGAAATGTGCTTTGCCATAGTGATAAGGAGAATGGTAAAGAGGTCAATCCAGGGAGATTAGGATGCCTACCAATGCTCCCTGGGCTGCATGAGGTTATTATGAATCTAGCAAGTGAGAGGCTACATTTAATTTTAGTTCTGAGCAGTTCAGTCTCTGAGGCATTCCTTTGAGAGATGCAAACAACTTAACAGAAACTTATTAGAAAGACTTCACTCTGTGCATCCAGGAAGAGGGCCCACACATGATTTTTACACAGGAGACAAATCAGACCCAGTTCAGTGAAAGAGAAAATAACATTGCTATACTTTTCAAGAGTCTATCGTGTTCATCTTCCGTGCTTTTGCTAAATTAGAATAATCTTGCTCTGTAATGGGGAAAAAAGAGCAGGAACTGGTGACAATTGTTTTCCCCCAAAGTCCTTCAGTTTTTCTTTCTTTCTTTATTTTTATATTGGTGAGAGAGTGCAGGAGTGCGTACCAGCCTTCAATACCAATGAGGCAGCAGGAAGTGCGAATAGAAACAGTCAACAGTATGAAGAGCTCATAACCAACTTTTGGGCAAACTTCAAACCTTCCCACATCCATAAGAAATAAGGGAAAAGAAATTCTTGGATTACCTGTGTTTGGGTTCCTGAGTCTTGCTATTCTATACCTTTATCTTCTTTGACTTCTTTTTTGAATTCTCAGAAGCAAGTCTGCCTTCCTATGTAATACCTATGATCCTCACCTCCTAATTTCCAAACTCTTGACTTTAGTTAACAAGATTTTTAAGATATTATACAAGAACAAGTGTAGACTGGTAAAAATATGAAATCTGATGTGTAGACAGGAAGGAATGGGTGTGTGGTGTGAGTGAATTAATGGATAAATGAGTCAGCGATGAATGAATGAATAAGTGAAGTAAGCTCTGCTCTCCCTGTAGCCAACCCTAACAAAAGAAAAATCTTTAATAAAAGAAACTTCCGTTCACTTTCAGTATGGAAGCATTCCAAAATCAACTGAGAATTATGGGACTTGTGATTCTGTCATTTAATTGTTTGACGTATTTTCAGATTAATTAATTCCAGGAAAGTTTCTCAAATTCTTTCCTGCACAGTTCCCCTGGTCCTCCTCACACCCATCAGACTGTGGAGAGGGAAGCAATTCTAAAGTAGTACTGTCTAATAGAAAATTACTGTGAGCTATGCTTGTAATTTTATATTTTCCAGTAGCCAGTTTGAAAAGAAATGGAAAAAAGAAAAATCTAACAGTGTGTTGGGGATTGACCAATGTCTCCCCAAGGACGTACATTGCAGTTTTAACTCCCAGTACCTCAGAACATGACCTCATTTGGAACTTGGGCTTTAGGAAGGTTATCAAATTGAAATGAGTCACTAGAGTGAGCTCTAACTCATGACTGATGTTCTGAGCAAAAGAAAGGATGCAATTTAGGTACAAGATACAGCCAAGACTGTGACAGTCAGTGCAGGAAGAAGTTAACCATGGATCTCCATGCCAAGAAGAATTCTGAACAGATCTTTCTCTCATAGCCCTAAGGAGGAGCCAAGCTAGCAGATACCTTTATTTCAGAGTCCTCACCTCCAGAGTTGTGAGATCTGCCAGATAAGCCACCCAGAAATAGATCTTTGCTAGTAGCAACTCTAGAAGACTAATGTATTGTATTAATATTTTAATAAAACAATTAGATCATATAAAGATATTTTCCCCTTTCAGTATAGCAACTGTTTATATAGCATGTATATTGTACTAGGTCATAGAGAGATGATTTCACTTTATGGAAGGATGTGTGTGAGTTATATGAAAATACCACATCATTTTATACAAGGGACTTGTGGCATTCATGGATTTTGATTTTCTCAGGGCACCCTGGAACCAAACCTTCTAGGATTCCAAAGGACAATTAGATTTTTTAAAAACCTGTCAATGGTATGCATTTCCTATTTAGGCAAATTGATTTAGTGTTATTTCTTTAATCACAGAACTACAGACTTTACAAGCAATTTACCATAGAAACTGAGAAAAACCCCACCTCATTATAACTAAAAATATAACAGTCTCTATACAAATATTCACAGCCATATGACACACCATTTCTGGGGCATGGCACTCCATCTAGCATCTAATGTCCTTTGAAACAGTCAGTAAGACAGATTTTCAGAATCCATTAGCATGCTGGACTTAGGTGGGGTGCAAGACAGTCTTCATTCTTGGATCTGTCCATTGTCTCTGACCTTCTTATCTGTTAAATGACAGTAGAGAAAAAGAACAAAAGAAGGTGTTTCTAACATTTGTTATTTCTTTTCTATCTATATCTTAAATATCTACAAATTAACAGGGTGATTTGTCAAATACTTTCTCAAAGAGAATAAATAATACCTTGGGCAACTGGTGCAAGCTATTAATAAGTTTTACCAGATTGGTGTCCAGTAGGCAAAGAGAATAGAGTCCTATATAATTATGAGGCAAATGGAAGCATGGTAAGAGGAGGTTGAGGAGGTTGCTCAGAGAAGCACTGCACTAGCTCCTGGGGGACTGTGAGTGGTACCACTCTATCCACCTGATCCAGGTCCTTTATACTCCTGTGTCTGCACCCTTTCTTTGCTATGGCATCACAGCCTGTGCCAGCTTGCCATAACTGCAGCCATCTTGAACCATAACTTCCATGGTGACATCCAAATAACTGTGGTTTCTTCTCCCTGCATGGCTTCCCAGTATAGTAGAAATGAAAACCACTAGAATAGTATTTAGAGCTTTGTGAGAAAACCCTTTGTTTCAGGTGCCAGGAATGTGCCTAATGTCTTTGATATTAGCTTGAGATGGACAAGATACATTCTGGCTTAGATAAAGTCAATTTGACCTGACTGCTATCTATAACCCTCCTTTCGAACCAAGTGATAGAGATCCACTGGTCTTGTGCTTACCCAGGAGGGTGATTCTGTAGTAAATTTCAGTAAGTCGCACTCTGTGTAATCCTGAATCTGCCTACCTCTTTCTTTGGTCTCACTATACCTATGGATAGTTCTCATACACTGGGGTCAATTCCCCCCACCCAAAAAATCACTCATTCCCATGGCTGCATTTACCCTGTGCATCTCACCGGAGGATTCTGTGTGCCGGATAAGACTCTGACTCTCCAAAACATTTCATTAAAGGACATAGTGTCCACCTGCAGAAACCAAGTTGCACTCATAGTTTCTCCAGCTGACCAAAGTGCAGAGTACAGTTGCCTCTGTTTTCTCTCTATCTTCCTTTGTGACAGTTGGGGACCATAAGTGTGCCTTTGTCTTTCCTGTCTTCCACCCCCCAGAAGCCCCATGCTGTGCATGCTGCTGCCTGTGGATCACTTGTCTCTGCTCCTCCTCCTCTCCTTCCCCAAAAATGGTCCAGCCACCTTATTTCTCACCTGGACTGTACAGCAGAGCCTCTTACCCTGGATTCTTCACACCTGCAGTTTGTTCTTTAAGCTCCAGAAAGCAGAATTCCCAAAAGTAGCAGATTGGATTAATATCTTCCCATTTTCATACCTCAGCAGCTGTCAATTTCCATGCTGTCTGTAGTCCTCCATGTGCTGGCTTCTGTCTACTTCTACACTGGCCTCTCCTGTTAGGTTCTCATGGTGTGAGAATGGGTGAACATCACTCACCTCACCTGGAAACTCCTCATAAATAACAGGTCCCAGACCCTCCCAAGACCTCTTAAATCAAAACCTCGAGGTTTGGGGGCCAATACTCCATATTTTAATAATACTTCCAGAATCTTCTAAAGTATGGTCAAGGTTAGGAATGACTTTCAACATTAAGAACTACTAGCACTCACATTCAATCATATCCAATTAAAATCACATCAGAACTTAGAAAAGAGGGTCTTTATTATTAAAAAAAAACAGTCCAAAGGTTTCAATTGAGAGAATGCTTTGTCATAAGGTCAGGTTTCTCAAACATTGTACAGAAAAAGATTTTTATTACATAGAGGAGTGAACTATGCTAGATAGATACAGGAGTTGGAAGGATAAGATGAAAGAGTGTAACAATTCCACAATAGAGAAGAGAATGTTGACTTTGTGGTCTTCCACTTCTCAAAAGAGTGGGTATGTGCTGGTTTGAATTGAAGAGGGCTAAAAGCACAGGAACCTAGATGGAGAGACTCCTAAAGTTTAGTTAGCAGACATTTTCTTCCAATGGGGAAAACAGTTCAATCATTTTTTCAGGGAAAAGAAGGAAGTCTTCATCTGGTCATATGAAGTGTGATCAAAATATGGGTGACTGAATATTTAAATTAAAACACAAAAGCATTACATTAAAAGACACATTGCCATTAATTCCTCTCAAAATAATATACCTTTGCTTGGTACACACTCATTCTATTATTCTTTCTACTTTGTGAATCACTTCTGAAAGTACTCTTTGGTATCTTTATGAAGTATGAATAAAAAATACAGTGAGCACTGATATTGAATGATATTTAACAAAAAGGCAAGCTTGTAAAAATATCACAATTTGTCATCATCCAAATTATTTACTGGATCTGGCACTGTGTGACTTTTGGCTCTGGTCCAAAATTAAAGTGACTAAAGAAGGTAAATGTTTTAAATCAGTTCAGGCCATTGAGGTATCCAGGTCAGAGCAACTAAAGACTCTCACAAAAGAGGACTTCCACAACTGTTTAAGAAAAGTGACAAGGAGGATGGTATGAGGGCATTAGTAGTAAGGGGCAGTATTTTGAGAGGGAGTGACAGCAATGCATATCTTACTGTAATAATTTTTTTTAATTTAAATATTCATATTTTTCAATCATACCTAGAATGTCATCATAGAGTTTTATCTATTCCAGTTATGAGAAAGAGTGATTCTTTGCTGAAGAACTTTCTGGAACACAAAATGGTAAGGAGTTGCTTACCCATGCTGTTGCCCAAGAGTACAGGGCTCAGGTAAAAGGCAGCACTGTCAGTCATTCACATCTGCTGTGTCCTCTCTGATCTCTGGCCTTTTACTTTTGTCCTTGCTGTGGGCTGAAATACTTGCACCCAGTTATCTCACCCCATTCTCTCCCCCAATTCAGTTCATCTGGTCACCTGGGTCATGGGATGCTTTTGCTGAATCTTCTGGGTCATACTGGACTTTGCATCCATTTTCTGTATCCAGTCCTGACCCAGTTCTTGAAAATTAGCTGGAGGCAGCAAATAATGAACAAATACAAGAAAGTAGAATGATTCTTGGAAGGTGTGTGAATCTTAAAAAGGCTCTAGAAGTAGCAATGATAATCCCTCAAGAGCCATTCTGTTTCTTCTCTGCAGACAGAAGGTAGCCAGAAGTTTCCCGTTCCCATTTCTCTTCCATGCTGCTCCTCCAGTGGCTTCCATCTTATTTGCCATTAGACAAGCAGCCATTTCCTTTTCCAAGGTGAGCTGCCTACTCGTTTTCTTTCTTTTTTTTTCATTTTTATAGTTTTTGTATGTTCCATAGGTCAGGATAAAGGTGTTAAGCTTCTTAATGTGCTAGTAGGCTGCAGAGACAGAGTTTAACAGCCAGTAGGAGGGCCAATTACAGTCAATTATAATGTACTTGAACTGCCTGGTTTGTATAAAAGTTTTTTCTGGAAAGAAAAGTGTGCTTTTTTTCACACTGTGTTTGGGAAAAATCAAAGTTGCATAGATTCACAGGAAATGACTCTGACCTTGGTGATCTTGGAGTAGATTTTTATGGAGGCTAAAATGTTTTGTGAGATCAATGCCAGAGACGCTCAGTTCAGTTCTGTTATTTTGAAAAAGGAAAGGAAGTGCTGAATTTCCCATTTATTTCTCTCTTATTCATTTCTTAAGAGAGCTGCTGAATTCTTACCAAGTACATTTGCCCCTTCGTATTCACAGATATGACATTCATGGATGCAATCAACTGTGGATAGAGGATGTTGGAGAAAATAGAAAGTGCCTCTGTATGAACATGAACAGACTTTGTCCTCTTGTTTCTTTCTCTTAAAAAATACATCACTACAACTATGTACATGGAGTGTAGGTTGAATTAAGTGTTATAAGTAATGTAGGGATCATTTCAAGTACAAGAGAGAATACGCAAGTGTTGTCCCATTTTATATAACTGGCTTGAGCATTCTTGGAGTTTGGTGTCTTCTGTGCATCCTGGAAACTATCCTTGTAACCACTGAGGGATGATCACACATGCATGAACTCACATTGGGTCAGAATACTCAATCTGATGAAAGAGTAAGAGAAAAAATATAAAGAGTTTCTGAGGTCATTACCCATTCCACTCAGGTTGTCCTCCATTGTGTGTGAGACCTGTCTGCTGTTCCCAATAACCATTCTCTAGTAACTGGTGTTTAGATCATTGATAATGGGAGCCAATGGATACACAATTTCTTCTTTCTCCTTATGTTTAGTCCTATGAGTCCTGGGTTTTGGTTTACATGGTTTCCAAAAGCTTGGGCTGATGATGGGCCACAAATTTCCCTAATGGCAGCCATTTCTACAGTGTAACTTCCCCCTGTTTGTCCTCCTACCTATCATTCTAGATTCTTCCTGTTTCTCCCACCTTCCCTCTGGGATCTATATCTTAATATAACAATACAGTACAATCACTCCATCTTACTTTTAACTTTCTGAAGAACCCAAGATAGAACAATAAAATTTGTGAAAATGGTAAAATACTATCTTAATTTATTTGTTTATTTTCCAATATCATCATAGTACATGGATTAACAGATCTATTGCCTCATTCATATCACAGGGATACCAAAACGACAGAGTGAAAGCTACTTGAAGATTCCAAATGCTGTATTGTGAAGCAACAGGAACTCTCTCTCTCATTCATTGCTGGTAAAAAATGCATGTGATTGCATCTACTTGGGAAGAAAACTTGGCAATTTCTTACAAACTGAACACAGGCTTACCATATGATCTAGCAATAGCACTCCTTAGCATTTACTCAAACGAGTTGAAACTTATGTCCACACAGAAACTTATGCATACAAATGTTTATAGCAGCATTATCCATAATTGCCCAAATTTAAAAGCAACCAAGATACCACTCAATAGGTGAACATTACTTAGCAATAAAAATAAATGAGTTATCAAACTGCATAAATGTATGAAGAAGAATTATGTGCTTATTACTAAATGAAACAACCAATCAGAAAAGGCTGAGTATTGTATGATTCCAACTACATGACATTCTGGAGAAAGCAAAGCTGAAGGCTGTCAAAAGATAAAGAATTTCCTGGGATATAGAGGTAGGAGAAGAGAGATGAATTCATTGGATACACTGGGGTTATTAGAACAATGAAGCTACACTGTATAATGCTATGATGGTTAGTATATGACATCATGGATTTGGAAAAATCCATATAGAATTGTACAACACAGTGAATCCTAATGCAAACTGTGCACTTTAGCTAATAATATGTATCAGTATTAGTTCATCAATGATAACCAGTGTGCCATTTCAATGCAAAATGTTAATAGAGAAACTGTGTAAGGGTTGCAAGACCTGGTAAATGGGAACTCCTTGTCCTTTCTGCTTATTTCCTGTAAACTTAAAACTTCTCAAAGTAGCAAAGTCTAATTTCATAGAGCCATCTACTGAGTAGATTAGAATTTCCAGGACTGAAGACGAAATGCTGGTACCATTTACATGGTCCCCAGGGATTGCCAAGGTGCAGGGAAAGTTCAATTGTATTAGGCTAAATGTTCAGAAGACTTAGATCTCTCCTAAGGGTCTTTGTGCAAAGTCTTTCTCCCAGGAGGCAGTTGGTGTCTGTGTTGTACTGCTTAGGAAACAAGACAATGTAGTGTAGAATCTGGAATTGCTAATTCTAAATATTCCATAGACACTACAGGTCATGTGCATTACAAGTACCATTAATATTTTAACCACTTGCTAAAATTTGCACTGGCAATTCTTGCAGTTTCATTCAGCCCTTGCTGCCCAGGATCCTCCTCTGCTCAGCAGCATCAGCCACACCTAGGAGACTGTGAGGTATGTGAATTGGCAGGCTCCAGCCTCAGTCTGCTGGTCCGAATCCTCCAGATATGGGGCCAAGCAGGCAGCGTAGCCACCCATCCTAGGTTTGCTTAATGTGCTAATATGGGGAAACACAGAGCAGAATGAACGCAGAACGTGGAAAGCACTGGTTCTGTCCATTGAAATTACCTGATCAGTTCCAAAAGTAATTGTTTTGTTTTAAAAATTGGGTTTTACTCCTCAGAATTGTGATTTAAATGAATGGTCGAGGGCATGGACTGAACATTGGTAACAAAGGAGTTTCACTTACAGGCAGTTTAGGAACCGATGCTAGAAAGGCGGGATTCACTCCTCCCAGGGTGGTCTCACCACCCTGGTGATCTCTGTACCTTCCCTGCTAGATGTCTTCTGGGCAGCTTTTGACCAGAACAATTTTCACCCCCTCCTGTCCCTGAATTCTCAAGTCATTAATGCTAATACCATGTTTTTTCTCTGGCTCCTTCCTGTATTACAATCATAAGGAATACAAAGTGTGTCATCAGGGGAGTATTTTTAAGAATCACTAATTTTGTAAATTTTCCCTCAAAGGCTTCATTGTCGCCCCTTATATAGTACATATTAGAGCAACTATCTTTAACAAGGTGAGTGAGTAGTTGAATAAATGTGCCAGAATCTCCTTTCCAAGCCCTCACTCCAGGAAAGGACCCAGCAGTATATTTTCTAAAAGTGGGAGCTATCCTTAAAGCATTTCTCTTCTTTCTTTCCCTCCTCTTTCCAATAATTGATAGAGACTTTAGAGTTTAGCAAGTAAGAAGAATATAAGTGGAAGTTCCAAGAAGAGAATTGGAGAGTTAACTGTTAGGACCTAGAATCCAGTAGGGAGCTGGTTCAGAAAGAAGAGTTGTTTTAGGGGAAGAAGTATAGTGGTGAAGTATGTGATGCTAAGAGAAAGGTGAAATTCTGAGGGTTTTCTGGTCTGGCAGAGGTCTAGGCTGCCTTGTCCCCCATTGAAAGAATCTTCCCTGAGTGCTAGAGGTGGCTGAATGCATGCACCAGGCTTCAAGAGCTGCTCAGGGGAATTCTTTGGGCAGGTCCTATGTGGAAGGTTCCTGAGTATATTGGTTATCTATTATGGGAAGCAAATGGCTACAAACTTAGTGGCTTAAAAACTACATGGTACCTCACAGTTCCATACACTGGGAATCCAATCATGGCTCAGCTGGTCCCCTAGGCAGAGACTCAAAGGCTGCAGTCATGCTGCCAGTATTCTGCCTTCCTTTCTGCAGCTGCAGGTCTGCTGCCAAGTGCATGCACTTGTTGGCAGAATGTAGTGCTGTGGTTGTGGGATGGAGTTTTTCTTGCTGGATCTGCTGGGTCCCTTGTGATTTCCTAAGTGCCACTTGCAGTGCTCTGCCATACCATCCTCTCAAAATACCACTGCTGACTTCTTCCAGGCCAGCAGGAGTGCTCCTCCATCCTTCTGTTGAGGGCTTTTCCTTTTGCTTAAAATTAACTAGTCAGTTTACCTTTGTGATATTTGGTTGTCTAAACATGTAGATCTCATCCCCATTTAAGGGGACGGGATTGTAGAAAGATAGGATATCAAGAGGTGGTGCTCACTGGGGTTATCGTGGGATCTGCCTCCCTGCCACTGGGCAGCCATAGGTAGAGGATGGTGGGCTGAGAGCTGACCTTTTACATATTTTCTATATTCTAAAAGCCCCACAACTCTAAAAAGAGCACATTGTCACAGAGCAAGAGAGACACAGACAGACAGACAGACAGACAGAGCATTATTAAACATAATGATTCAAAACTTGAACATAAGGCCAAAGGAGGATGGCTTTATTATTCAATGTCATATTGAGCAATAATGATCATCAGAGATTAGGAAGATGCATGCTTTTTTTAGCACATAATTTGCTATTATCAGTGGGCCCAGAATTAGTGAAGCTTACATCTTATCTTACAAATGTTTGTTCAGTACATATGTAAATTATTCCTGATCAGTAAAACTGATAACTTCAAAGGTTATGGTTTATCACCTTGTTAGAAATTAGCCAGTTTTGCATCTAACCTAGCAATCTTATCCTAACCTACCTTTATTAACTCATCTATAAATACCAATCTTTTCAAATGCTCTTTGGGTTCGGTTTTACAACGTACCGTTGCTCTCAGTAATTAATGAGTTGAATAAATCTTGACACATGTACATTTCATATTTGCCAGAGAGTTATTTTACCTCTCTGAAAATTATACCTTAACAATGGAGAGGGATTTTCATCAACCAGGCAGGAGAATAGAGCATATTTGATTCTGAGAAATAAGGAAAGGTAAATTTTTTAACCCAATACTGTGAGTTACAATTCCCACCCTCCAACATCCTCTCCAATCCTAATAAATTTCCTTACCATGTTCTTTGGGGAGGAAGGAAGAAAATAAATCCACCTGTAGCCACACAGACCCTTTCTGTAAACTTACAAATGTCTGATCTATAGTCTGCAGGTTTAAGAGAGTAATACTTAGCTACAAGGTGTGGCAAAATACTGACATCAGAGTCAAAGATTCATTGTGAGGATAAAGCAAATCGGTCAGGCCCTCACAAGTGCTCTGCCAAGAAGTAGCTCAGCCTGAGCATGCACTGATAGGGCAGAATCCAACAAAATCCTTGAATTTTGTTCAAGTGTGATTCAACCTGGTTCTCAACATATGCTCTGTAATCCAATTAAATATAGATGCAATCTTGTAAATTTAATTATATATATATATATATATATATATATATATATATATATCCTTTATGGTACACAGTTTATGTTATCCATCATATATAAATGTGTACACAGACATGTGTGTATGTGTACATATATATGCACAATTTTGGATTCATGTTATTTTTATCTGCCACATTTTCTTTATGACATAATGCTTGGAAAAGATATGACAGTGCTGCATATGGTGACAAGGCTGGCAAAGAAGGACACTCACAAATACTTGCTCTGTGTTACATAATGTGTTTGCACACAAGTTGAGGATAGAATGGAGTCTCAGGCTAAGCCCTGCTGTAACTTCTAGATGCTGTAGTCCCCACTAAAACACCCTGGTACAGGACTGATGCAGGCAGTGATCAACTGGTATAGATGGAGTTTGTTAAGAGAGCATAGTTATCTCCAAAACCTGTTTTTGAGAGAATCAGGTCAACCTACATGAGCTACCTTAACTAAATGTGCTTTAAAGCAGAGATTATTCCTCTTCCCACAGTTCAGGGTAGCCCAGAGTCCATGACTGAGTAAGTGAGGGGCAGAGAAGTTCCCTTTTGCTCCACAGATGATAACTCTGATGTCAGTGGATACCGACTGAGGCTAGATGTTCTCTCACATCTTCACTTGGATCCTTCCCCTATCCTGTCCTGCATTCTCATAAGTGCCCTCCCCCAAATATAACATTTGCACAAAGATCGCTGCCTCAGCCTCAGGTTCTGCACCCTGTAACCAAGTATAAACCCTCTGCACATTTGGCTGTGAGTTAACCCTCAGTGTTGATGATGTACAGAAGGTAATACAGGCCTGCTTCCTAGTTGGTTGCCTCCTTCAACCAGTGAGGATGAAAAATGATGCACTTCATGTAATCAAATGTCCATTACATGAATGGACATTTAACTGAAGCCTGACACTATCTTATTGATGAAGGTTTCTGAAAATAATTACATGGCATCAAGAAGCTGAGAAATTCTGTGCAGATGAAAGCAGAGGACCTTATTTTTTGTTCTGTCTCTATTCCTGACTTACTGTGTGAATGCATACAGGACTTTTGATGGAGATTCCATATCATCATCAGTAAAATGTGAACTATCTCCTGATCACCTTGCAGATTACTATGATGACCAGTGGATGTTGAATGAGAAAGTATTTTGGGAACTTTGAAGTGGGCTGCTAGTATAGAGTTTTGTTTGCAAGATAAAGTGGAATAATTGCAATTTCCTTGAGTGGAAAGGAAGCTATAGAAATGACTCAGTCCAAGATATTCACAACATGAAGCTGGGATCAGATTCAGGAGCTCAGCATTCTCTGAAATTTTGTATTTCTCCCCACCTTTTGATGATTCTTACTTCTTAAAAAGACTCTTTGTAAGTAGAAGAAAGATAGATTCAGTTAACATATTTCCATCTACACCATCCACCCAGGACTTGAGGTATTTTTAGAGGTCTGATTTGAGGGAAAGGAAGACATTCTTCTGAGTTGACTATGGAAAAAAAATTTGTGAATCAAATGCGTAAGAGATAATCATGGATTATACACCCCCTGCCCCAGCAAAAGGAATGAACTAACAGGCCAAAACTGAGTTTCTTGCTGTCATGTAGGGTCATGCAGTTCAGATCTAATAAAGTCATATGGAACAAATATGAATGCTGAAAAATGAATTCTTGATTTTCCTTAGAAAATTGATCTTTATTGATAACATTACAGAATTGTATGAGTTAGGAGGTATAATCTTTATCAAACAGAGAATATAAAACTTTCATTGATTTTGGGAGGCTGCTGATAATTAATTGGTCCTGGTATTGTGTTTCAGTACTGTGGCTTCCCATGGTGAGAGGGCTGTAAATATCTTTACCAAATCACTCCAAACTCTCCAGGTGAATACTTGTGTTTATATTACATTTTGTCTTTTTTAAATTTTTACTTGTCTAACATTAAGTTTTAATGTACTTCCAATGTATCTTCCACCCAGTCAAATATGGCCGGAAATTCAGAAAGTCATGGAAGGGTAGAGCCATCTAAAATCAGAGCACATTGACTGAGGGAGCCTCTGACCTTTAAAGAAAGTACACAGATATTATGACTCTTATTTCTTTGTTTAGAAGCTTTCTGTTCTGAGCTGAGTTTTTTTTTTTCTTTAATGATTTTTGACATCTGTTGTTAATGAACAAAATTGTCCATTTTATTTCAGAATACAGCTGATGTTAAGAAACATAGATTGTGTATCTAGAGTTTAGGGACTTTATTTGACTAGTGAAGGAGTAGTTCAGCTATGGCATGGTGGCTGAATTCTGAATGAGAAAATGTCAATTGTATTTCTAGTCCTTGCACTTGGTGGTGTAGTTTTAATGGCAGTCACAGCAGACGCTATGAATGGGATAGGAAACTACAGCAAATAGTTGTCACCTGTTGCTATGTATCTGTTTGGCCTAAAACATAGTGTCTTAGAATAATGATAATCTTATGTCACTCTTGGCTTTTCAGTCTGTACTGGACCTGGTGAGGTAGTTCTTCCACAGATCTTACATGAAATACCCAGGAGGCTGCAGGGGCTTGAAAGGCGAAGTGGGCAGAAGGATCCAGGAGGACTTCTCCCACACACCTGGAAGCTCAGTGTTCCTCTTTATGTTCTGTCTTTGCACATAGTTGGCCACTTAGTGGCCTGACCCAAACTTTATCATAGCATAGAAATGCAAAACATGAGTATCCCAAGAAGCAAAAAAACCAGACCTCTAACTCTTCATAGTATTTCAGTCTTCTCCTAACTCATCCATTTCCTCTCCTGACTAAGGAATTACATTAATGTGTGGGCTTTTACTATTCAGAGCAGGGATACAGCAGTCTGGACAGTGCTAGATTCTTCAGCTACTGCCTACAGGAGAGTTCATAGCATTGGCTACACATTGGAATAACCCAGAAGGTTTTTAAAAATGCTAATGCCTGATTTACATTATTGTTTGAAACCAGTCTTTGTGGAGCATGAGCACTGGGATTTTAAAAAGATCTCTAGGTAGTTTTAACAATTCAGGGAGAATTGAGATGCACTGGCCTAAAAGGGACCACATGGCATCTGAGTTCCTCCAAGTAGTAAGCCCTGATCCAAACTCAGTTGACAGCTTGGACAATTACAAAGGCTGGGCATTTTAATAGCTACTTGATTTAGAGTGAGGAGGAATTTTTGTTGCAAAGTTAAAATAAGCCATAAGGATGCTAAGTTTTATTCTGGAGTTAAAGATGAAATGATCTACCAGAAGACAAATTTTTTAAGAAAATATAGTTACTTTTATGATTATCATCTCTCAGCAAAAGTCCTGCCTTTTATTCAGTGATTATTATTATTATTATTAGATATTAGATGTATATGTTACCTATACTCTGTATCTATATTTTACTACAAATAAATATACAGAGATTTTTTTAAAAACTATTTAAGGACTTTAATCCTGCATTAAATTTAGTATTCCACTTTTGGCATTTTTTAAAGAAGCCTGTTAAAATATTTCAACTACTTTAAGAACCTGCTAAAAGATTTCAGATACTTTTCTACAAATTCTGGCCATGAGACTGACTGGTATTACATTATTTAACGCAACAGATGTGCCCGGCATAGTGCCTGTGTACTAAAGAAATGTTCAAAAGTGGCCAGAGCTGCCACCAGCAGTAGAAATTGGCCAGACCCAAAAACATGGGAAGGAAGAGAAAAGGAAGAGACCATGGACACGCGTGAGAACACGCTGATCGTACCGTGGGGAATCTGGGGCTGAGCAAGCTGCTGCGAGGCTGTCAGATGAGTGAAGATGGAAACGCATAAATGGAAACAGCAATGTTAGAACTGAGGGCAGATGCTGGGGCCTTCCTCTGGTCTGCATGGCCTCTTTCTTCTGTTTCATTTACATCCCTCTGTCCCAGGGATGACCCCCTTTTCCCCCCACAGCACTTAGGGAAGCTCTCAAGAGCAGGTCAGAGACAGCAAGGGAAAATGAAATGGCCATGCAAATGGTAATAAGTGGTCCCCATGCAGCTTTTCCTAGGGAATTAGTCTTTTATTAAGAGAGGAAATTATGCACAAATGCTTTGGGAGCCTTTTGCTCATGGTTAAGCTTGCCTTGGGAAGTTCCCATCTCTCTTGTGGGTCTCTGTCAAAAGCAATCTCCTTCTAACTCTTCTTGTGGAATCTGGGACTCTCCAGTGGGTAGTATCATTTTTGGAGGGAGGGGGGTCTTATGAGAATGCAGAGTTTGAGCACAAAATATACAATTGGATGCTTATGAAGCCCCTTGATATCTGCAGGTGCTGGGAGAAACATTAGTCTGTGTGGGTAATCCTGGGAAGCCAACACAGCAAGCTAAAAAAGGAATTCAGCAGTTGGAGGAAGCTTGTGCACCTTCCAAAGGTCAGAGGTATGTGACCAGGTTGGGAAGGAGGAGGGCTGGAGCCTTGGGAGGAGATGCTAGGAATGAAGATGTATGGATGTACATATGCAGTCTGGGAGAATGCGGGGCTTTAGACACTGCCCTTGAAACCTTCGAATATGGAGAGAGGACAAGACCCCCATGAGAACATCAAATTTTTCTTGGGGCAGAGTCAAGATGCTAAGAAGAGGAGGTGATACCCAGAAGGTGGTATGGGCATGTTCCGGTCTTAAGGTATGGGTGCAGACTTGGCATAAAGAGGAGCCTGAGGTCAGGAGTTCAGCCAGAAGAGGCCCCTGCATTGTGAGGCAGTGAAAGATTGTGGTTGTGCTTTTTGGATGTCCAGGCCTCCCACAGGAATGAAGAATTCATAAAAGGGAAAGAACAAAGCTTCTAGCCTGCTTGGGAATTCTAACATTAAAAATTGGGTAAAGAGAAAAGTTAGCTAGAATGCTATTTTAGAAACTAAACAGGGCACATGCAGGAAGACAGAACTGTGCAGCAGTGGAGAGCAGTAGGGTAGGCAATGTACAGGGGGAGACTCAGTGTCTAGTGCTGCTACTTCTGAACTGGCTGACCTTGGGCACTCTTCTAACATTCCCGTGCAAAAAGGCCAGGTGTAGCTTTATTGCAGGTGGTAAATCCCAGTAAGATCATCCTTGTATGTTGCCCATTATCTATCATATGGAATAGATTTGACCATTGTTATAACTGCCCAGCCAGCTCCTCTTCCATCCCTAAAATAAAGACATAAGTAGTAAAATGAATCTAATAAAAAGCATTAAATATAACACTCTTAATCAAATTTGCAACCTGGTTTCCCATCCCTCAGCCATATATATAAGTGCTTGGAGAGGTTTCAAGTACAAGGAAGGAGAAATGAGGAAGCTACAGTGAAACTGGGAGGAAAGTTCCACAAGGCAAATACACATATGCTGATGGCCCCTGAGATGGTGATCTGAGCAAAAAGGGGAGAAAATGTTTTGAGAAACAGGAACTTTCCAATAGCAAAGATGTTTTTAAAAAAATAAGCAAAGAAAGAAGGGAAATTAGGGAAGAAGGGAGGAAGATATAAAAAGGGGTAAAGGAAAGGGAGGAACAAATGAGAGAGAGGAGGGAGAAGGAAGGAATAGGGAAAAGGAGAAGTAGGAGGAAGGCAGGAGGAAAAGCAGCCAAGGACTTGTAGGGAAGTGGGACATTTTCAGATGACCCCATCTCCACCACCCCTGAGAATGCAAACCGGGAATGAACAGCTATATGAGTGATTCCTGCACCTGTGGGCTCCTGCGGGGCATTCAAAATTCTCCCTATTGCCTATCTGATTTTGGAACTTTAGATTTTGAATAATGAGCCTCACTAGAGAATGCAAATGTGCACAATAACAATGACCTTTGCAGCAGTTTTCTTGCTGTCATACGTTTAAATCCCTAAGAGCCAAAGTAGAATATTTCCCAGTCATTATGTACCTAAAATGTGAAATGTCATTACTGCATGCCCACGATTGGCAGATATATTGTTTCTCTTTTTCAGATTTGTACAAACTCATGCCTTTATGATCTAGACCCTCTGGACCCCATCCTCATTGAACATTCAGAAACAGGGTCTTCTTTTCACACATAGGAACAAAATGAGATTTTTTTCAACTAGGGCAATTTAATGCTGCCATATTAGCCCACATGGCAGAATTTTTTTAAACTACCCCTGTCTTTGGAATCCTAGCTATTGCTAAGAAAACATGGGTAGCCAGTGTTGCTCTCCTTTCTACAAAGTTTGAATATCCTCCTCTAAAATATCAACCTTAACTCCCACATAGGGTTCAAATTCTGCTCCTCCTATTAATTTGACTATTAAAAAGTGTAACCATTACACTTGGAACAGATATTACATTTGCCTTTGATAGAATTATCTTTGCCTATTTATTCCAAATTCAAGAGCAATGTGTGAGGTTGATTGTCTTGGATAGGTTTCTTCTGCAAAGTACAGTGCAGATCTCTATACAGAATGGGGTTTGAATATGTGCTGTGTTTATATTCTATTATTAAACATATTGATTGGGCAATTTATAGCATCTGATGATACTGTCATTTATATAGCTGTGATGACAATGTACTTATTCCTGGACACTATAGCTAAGATTTGAGTAAGCTGCCAACTCTTCAGTTTTGTAACAACTCTACAAAATGAATGGAAATGCTGCCTATCAAAATCCTTTATCTTTTTATCATCCCACACATTTCCTTGCAAATAGGACTTCCTTTTCCTTCAAAATGTTATACAATGGTAAATAATAAATGCCATGCAACACTGATTGAAAGGCTGCCTTTTCATCCAGTAAAGATGGAAATCAGGCTGTAGAAAGCTCTGTTCACACAAAGCAAAGGCATGTCTCCATTTGCTACGAGTTATGAAAATTCATGAGGTGAAAAATTTTTACAAGATGTTTATTTAAGAGAAATATATGGTGGCTAATTTCAAGCAAATGAAAAAGGATGTTGCCATTTTATGGGCCTTGCAAATGAGCAAATGCCCATCCTTGTCTCACATTTTCCTTGTAACTCCTGAGGTCACCTGTAGCCAATTCCTTGTTTCAGGCAGGCAATGTGTGTACAAAAACCCAAAGAAAGACATTCAATATTGAAATACTTAGAAAGCCATAGGAAGAAATCCAGTGTGGAGCTACACTCATCATAGATCCTAAAGTCATGCAGAATAAATATTTAAATAAAAGAGTATAATATTTTCCTATTTCAAACTTTATGGAATTTTTGGTATGCTTATTGTCTCTTCCAAGGCTGTCAGGTTTACTGACCTCTGATCTCATATTAGCATTTGTGGATGCCTCAGAGTTGCCCTTCACTCCCAGTATGATCCCAACGCAGACTTGGGATGCCACCTACA
Source organism: Dolichotis patagonum (assembly GCA_004027295.1). Lineage (NCBI taxonomy): Eukaryota > Metazoa > Chordata > Mammalia > Rodentia > Caviidae > Dolichotis > Dolichotis patagonum. The sequence continues at coordinate 56,206 of PVJX010002514.1, read as the reverse complement.
TCTTTTTTCCTGGCTGGGACCCCATTCCTCACCCCATTCCAACACTCACTGTGTTGGCTGCCATAGGAGCCTTTTCTCCAGATAGTTACTTTTAGCTAATGGAGCTCCTTTACCCTGGAAGTCACTACTGGCCAATGATTGATACAGTGACACCAAAAGTGGGCCCCCTTACCTCAGAAGAGTGCCGCAGTGCCCTGTGGCAGAGTTCCTGTGCAATCAGGGAGCAGCTAGGGTCCCACTGTACCACATCAGCTCGTTTGCACTGAGCATCCCCTTTCCCTGTTCACCATGTTTCCTTCTCTCTCCTTTGCCTGAGAGCTCCCCCTTCAATAAATCACATGACTTCAACTCCTTCTATCATGCTCTGCTAACCAAGAACCAGAATTACAATAGCTTGCAGTATCCATTGATGTTACCCCTCAGGCCTGTCCTTCAAAAACCCCAGGATGAGCTGCTACTGCATTTGAAACAATGCATATATTCAATAATTTACAGAAATTTTACCTGTATACAATAATGTAAGACCTGCTGCTCATAATCTCCCCTTTCATCTTGCCCTATGAAAAAACTAAAAATGGGGTTTGGCATCTCTTTTAGAAGCAGCCAAAGTGGCAATAGCCCCTCTTTCATGCATGGAATCAGTTCATGTGGAATTTCTCTAGAAATAATAAATCAACTTTCTTGAGGGAGAGAAAGCATGCCTTTGCTCTGTTTCTTGCCACTGAAACATTATATACAATGATATATAATATAGCTCAGCTAATAATTTACACCAGGGCATGGCGAGATTGGAATATTTTAGCTGCCCTGTTGCCTTTGCAATTTCAGAGAATAGAGCAGCAAGAAAGACCAAAGAAACAACCTTATACATTCCCCAGGGCTTGTTTAATGGGGTGTATACAATCAAATTTCAACAAGCCATGGTTCCATTATCTATGGCAGGGCTTCTCAGACTCTAATGTCTGTGTGTGTCACCTGGGGATCTTACTTGTGAGTAAATTCTGATTAAGGAGGACTAAGATCATGCCTGAGATTCACCTATCTAAAAACCTCCCATAGGACGATGATGTTAATTGTCCAAAGATCATCTTTATAGACTATGCATAGTGAGGTCTACCCTTTTTAGATAATGTAACAACAGTACTTCATAAGCTTTTATAACATGGAGAAAAATTGGGAGTCCTTCGCAACTCAGTAGGCTCTACAAGGAAAAACAAAAGCAAAAACTGAACAAAACTTACACATCAGTAACTCTTATGAATAGAAATAAAAATCCTCAATAAAACACTGGCAAAAACAACCTAGTAACATATAAAAAAGGAATTATAAAAATAGGGCATTCTTAAATGTATCAACAAATTAATCAGCAGCACAATAAAATGTCCTGAAATACTGGCTTGGAGCCACTATACTAAGGGTTAGCAGATTTAGTAAATAAAACTGTAGCATGCTCAGTTAAACTTGAACTTCACCAAACAATATGCAAATACAGATACACTTAATATTTACAAACATTTTTTTTTTTAAATTTCAAGCTTAGCTGGCTCTTCTTCAACGGCAAAATGACCATGAATGGTGAACATTTGGGATCAATCCAGGACCCCGAGGCAACCTCAACACAACAATAAAGACACTGAAGGAAGGGTACTTCCAGAAATGGGTAGATGTGTTCGAATCAAGAGGGGCTCTTCTGAGAGGGATTAATGACAGTGTGTTCTTTTACTATAACACATTTCTTTACGACTTACATATTTTGATCCCACTTTGTACTAGGTAATGCCCACTGCCAAACACAATAGGAGAGGTTAACAGGTCTTAATTGAATGGGCAAATGTGGGGGAATACATCAATTAATCAGCAAATGGTCGTTTAGAATCTCTCATTCTCTAGGGTGCTGCGATTAGGTAAATGACGACATGTATGCTGGCTTATATCATCTGCAGCAGCATCCTGTGTCCTTGGACTCCCCAGGGCCCTTTGGGCTGGGCAGCACAGGCACAGTGTTCTGATTCCTGGTTTCAGCCTAATCCTTAGACGCATTATCCTAAAAGATGGGAGTGGGAGACACAAGTGAAAGAACTTCAGGCCTTGTCTCATGACGAGCTTACACTGGAAGCCCTGAATTGGTGTTTTTGCCGCTGCTGTAGCAATGAACCACAAACTTAGTGACTTAAGGCAACACAAATTTATTGTTTTAAAGTTTTGACCACCAAAAGTATGATTTGTATCCTAGAAGGCAACAGTGAGGTGTTAACAAGCTTCAGGCTACATTCTTTTTGAAAAGTCTAGGGTAAAATCTGTCTCTTGTCTTCCAGTTAGGTGGCCTGCCTTCCACTATATGGCCCCTTTCTAGTCATGGCCTCTCACCAGCCTCTGGTCCGATCCTCCATCTCCTTTTCCCACTAACATTCTCAAACTCACCCTCCTCTCTGGTGCTTAGGATTGGTTGAACCTGGGAGTGCTCTACCACCATGACACAATCCCACCCCTTTTAACTTTGACACAAGATCTCACTAACTTTCCCAGGCTGGCCTCAAATTTGTGATCCTCTTGCCTCAACCTCTCCAGTCACTGGCATTGCAGGCTGTGCCATTACAAGTAACTCAATCCCTTTTGAAGGACTCATGTGATTATACTGAGCCCTTCCAGTCATCTAGCAATCTTTTTATTTAGGGGTCCTTAGTATGATCACACCTGCAAATTCCCATGTTTTACAGAAGGCAACAAATTCATAGGATCTGAGCATTAAGATGTAGACATCTTTGGGGACCATGATTAGTGAATTATGTTCTGCAATACTCTTTATGCTTGTTAACTAGTTAAATGTAAGTTTTCAAAACATGCCAATATATTTACAAATTCTTTTGACAGTCCTTCACTTTTTATTAGGTTGTTTTTGCTTCGTTTTGGTTTGTTTTTTTTTGTACTAGGAATTGGACCCACGACCTGCGCTTACCAGACAGGCATTTACACCACTGAGCTAAATTCCCAGCCATTCCTTCATTTTTTTTGAGATTTTTGAATTTTCTTTTGACCTTGATACCCTACCTGAAGCAACATGATTTCTTTATCTTAATAAGAAGTATAGGGTTTATTTCATCAAACCAGTGGTATACAATCTCAGAGGCATCTGAGTCAAATTTATTTGCAGTCCCAATTCCAAGCCCACCCACTGAATTAGTTAAAGCAGGGTCTCTAGAGATGAGGCTGAGCCTTCTGTCACTCTAAAGACTCCTGAGTATTTACATTGATTGAGAACCATGGTTCTCAGTTAACCACTGCGTAGTTAACTTGTCTTTTTCTTCCTCTACTTACCCCTAACTCTTCTGCTCTGTTTGTCCTGCTGTCTGTAAATCTGTCTCCATGACTGAAGCACATTGTTTTGACTGGCTTGTACTTGATAAGGAAAGACATATAAATGCTACTAAAACAATCAGTAAGGCATGCCTTAGTATAGACAGAGTTGTTCTGGGAGCAAAAAAATAAATATTTTGCTTTACCTGAAGAAGCTACTTGACATCTGCAAGCTCTATACCTCTCCAAGCCTCCAAGCCTATTCTCTATCGAATAAGGGCTTAGAACAAAACTCTCTTGGTCTTTTCTAATTTATAATCCCAGAAATCTAAATGGAGAAAAAGAGTGTGGTTGTGTAGGATGAGCTCTGGATCTTCTATTCTGAAGATTAGATCTTATTTAGTTAAACAAGTTGTGTCAGTTTTGCTTCTTTCAGAGGCAGAATTCTAGATCAAAATTTGAGTGCAAATGGCTTGACAGGTAATCCCAGAAAATAGCAAGATGGCAAAGCAGGTAACTTGGGTCAGTTTCCAAGATTAGTGTCATTGTGGGTAACTCGGGTTTAAGCCTTTTGGATAATCGGATGTTGTTCTACAACACAAAATTCAGTTATCCCCGCAGAAGGAACGAGAAACTGGCTGTGGGAGGACTGCATGCAATGCTTTATTTTTATCAGTCCTGGGTAGATGACTGCTCTTGGGGAACTGTTAGTTTTCCAACCCTTCCAGCCTGCTGTGTGCAGATGAGTGTGGTGACAAGAGAAGCCCTCAGGCAAAGCAGTGCAAATGCTGGCATTTTGATGTCAGGCCCATATGCACCAAAAGATCAAGGAAACGGGGACAGAAACAGATGCTAATGTTGTTCTTCTTTCTTTTATTTTTAAAGGCAATATATTATTTTCCTTATGGATTTTATACGTTTGAGAGATAAATGGGGTAACACTTCTGAAGCACATTGAGAATCTCCTCCAATCTTTTGGGAAATTGGCTATAGACAGATACACAGACCAGCATACAATTTCTGTTTAGAAGAATCTCTTTGAGGCTTTTACAAAACATATGAACATTTTCAGCATTTTCAGGCCACTAAATGACAACTTTCCTAAAATAGAAGGTTAAGGAAATAAATTTTCACCACTGTAACTAAATGAAAATAAATATCACTCTCAGATACTGACAAATAATTTTGTAGGTGTTAAGAAAAGATGTTGCTATCATGCTGTTCATTTTGTGTCTAAAACCAAAAAGAAAAATGGAGCATATAATGATATTGGCCCTTCTCATACCTGGCTTAGGACTTGCAGGCATAGACTAGGAGTACACAGATGCATTCTGTGCCCACTGAGGAAATAGTGTCACCATTGTTTCCCAGGTGCATCATAACTATGTATATTCTGTTAAGACCATTGACTCCTCCCACATCTCACTGTAAAACATGAAAAAGAAAGTCCACTTCTCAGCAGGTGGGGTCTGAGGAGGTCCTATCCAGAAGAAAAATTGGAATCTAAACTCAACCCACTGAGTAGGTTCTTGATTCATGCAATGGAAGAAAATTTCAGACTGTGTCAGTGGAAGGTGCAGATCGGTTAATTGGCAGAGTTAGGTAGTAGCTGTAGACAGCACATATTAATGCAGGATCCAGACTGGTCCACTCACAAAAGCAGAAGATCAGCTTTAGGGGATTCACTGAGGTGGACCAGGATCCAGTCAATCATTATTTCTGTTCTGGTTTCCATAGATCTGGAGGAATTTTCATATTTCAACAAGGAATCCAGTTCCCGTAACATGATCATAAGATAATTATTTTCACTTGGGGCAATCACAGTCCTGTGAGGCTGTGCTAGAATTTAAGGGGGCCCTAAATTAGGGCAGTGGGGCCTTCTGGCAGGAGCTGAATGATCCTACAAGTCTCTTATCTTGGTGCTCTCAGTCTTCAAGATAGATGAGACAGACTAGGTAAACTTAGGGCTAATAAACTCTTTTTTGCCAACTTTTCCTCAATGTTTAACATTCTTATGTGTCGAACTAAGCAGGGATCTGGCCCAGAGTTTTAAAGCATTAAGAAAAGACAACAAATTGAGTTTCCTTGTCTCTTTTCTATTTTTGTGTCTTCTATCCTGCCTCATAGCCACCTCTTCATCTAAAGATTCAGGGCATTACTGGAACTAAAGGATATTTTTAAAGCTGTATAGATAGCCTAGACTTACCACCAACTTCAAAATCTCACCTAGAATTTCTTCTGTCTTATAAAAATGGGATGTGTGTGTTTAGAGCCATGATTCCAGGACACCAGAGTCTTCCCACAACACAGAGAGGAACAGGGTGCATGGGGCAGATTCCAGATAGTGCAGATTAGAAGAACAGGAGTGTCTGGAGGAAGAGAGGTAGTGCAGAGGGCTGGAGCATGCACCCCAACTGGAATGAACCCATGGATTCCACTAGCTGCAAAACAAGAGCATGGATTCAAAACCATCAACACCACAAACCCCACCTCATCTGTCAGATGACCCAAGCTGCATGAGAAATCTCAAATGAGAAAAACAGAAGAAACACTCAGTTGACTAAAGCTTACTAAAATTACTTCTCCACTGAAATATAAATACAATGGGCATTACTTTAAGTCTCTTACTGTATGCTGGTTTATCACACATGCATAGCTAATTAATATAGTTAACTAATGACAAGCAACAATAGGTGTGTGTTAAAGAAAGACTTTGACATTTAAAAATACATTTATAAAAGTCCTATGGATTGAAATATCCCAGAATTTTACTAGAAGCTCTGTATTGCCCACTGTGTACAGATATGTCTTGTAAACTTCTTTTGCCATGCTGTTGTTTATGCTGGAACACACCATGGGGTACTTTTTTCTTTATTCTCTGTCAGACCGCAGCGGGCTACTGTTTAACACTGATTTCCTTCACAATGTTTTCCTTGACCAGTCTGGTTTAGATGTCTTCAGCCAGCAAACATACACAATCATAACAGAATTCAATAATTGCAAACAATAAAAAGTCTTAACTCCCACATAGATTGTATGCTTCTTGAGGGAAACATATCTGCAGCTTGAATGATAGTGGTGTTTTCTTAAGATTCAAGGTATGTAACAATTCATCTAATAATAGGTCTTTGTCAAAGGCCTCAAAGCTCTTATTATGTGCTGTTATTTGAGTTAATACACGGCAGCAGGCGCAGATCAAAGAAACACTGCAAGATTCTAAGGACATGCATCTTAGCTCTTTGAGTGTTAAATTGTGTTGGGTTGTTTAGGATCATGCGTTTGGCAGCTTTCAAATATATTTTATGAACTGTAGAAGAATACCAAGGGAGTGTTAATCTTGGAAATCATTGCTAAGTGGTGTTGTTGTGCTGAATGTCATTATAAGAGTTACACAGGGGTTCAAAAAGGAGATGGTAGGGGTACTGTCCAGGGTAACAATATGAGGAAAGACTGAAGACAAACTATTGTTTGTGGTACTAAATTCCATTGAGCCAGCCTCATCTCCACTTTCTTGTTATTGTTTCTTTTCTTTCTTGTTATAAGACACTTGGGAGGCAGGTTGAAACTCTGGTCTTCACGGTAACCAATAGGATCAACCACATGCGGATGGATTTCCTCTCAGTTTAATGATTCTATCTTCTGAGCTTCAGGAAGGTCAGGTTTGGGGATATTACATTTCTGTTGGATGAGCTCTTATTGTTGGCGATAATTTTACAAACCATTCCCTGGTGGAGAACTGCATTGAGACCCAACAGTAACTGTGAGAAGATCTAAAAAACACAGGCATAAAAATGAATAGAAATCTCAGTCTAAGTTTTCTCCATGGAATATGATGTGAAATCCAGAAACATTCACAGAGTTCACTTAGGAGAGCATCTAAAAACAAAGACAGAGTTTTCTTGGACTGTTTCAATGCAGAGTTTGAAATGGATGCCTCTTGGAATCAGAACTAAGGGATCTCCTTTTACACTTTCTCAGTTTCAAGTTCAAGGGTTAAGGGTGATGTGCTGGTTAAGTTTCCAGAGTTTATTATCAAGATAACTTGAATCAAAGTATACTTAGTCACAATCGGTGTGACTCTGAGCATGCTACTTGATACTTGTTACCATGGCTCCTTTTCTATACATGTAGCCTGTGTATATTATAACCCTAAATTTTCAAAATTTCTGATAAATAAGTCACACAGAGAATGTTCGATTTTATTATGGCTTGATTTTATAATTTGCCCTGATTTTATAATTAGTTAGAAAATCCTGTGTTGCTAGTCTCTTGGTTAGGATGCCAGAAACAGATCAGAAACAAAGATTCACTTGGAAGCAGTTTAATATGGACCTCCATGAAATATGGATGACAGAGAAAGGGAAACTTCTCAGGGAAAAAGAAGGGTATTCAGGAAAAAGTAAAGCTTACTGGCCAGTTCTCAGCTTCAGCCTGACCTTGAGTAGAGCGACTTAGTTCATCCTGCCTCAAGGCAAAGGAACTAGGGTTTCATAGTTCAGTACCAATGAGGCACCAGTTAAATGTCAGCTTAGTTGGAAATTCCCAGAACTTCTGACTTAGAATGCGCAAGCAAAAATGGCTTCAGCAACTTGAGATCACTCTTCCATTAGAAGGCACTGTTGTGGCTTTTGTTAGAAAAAATGTGGACAATAATAATCAGAAGAAAGGGCTGGGGAGGAATTCAGCAGTAAAATGATTGTTGAGCATGTGGAAGGGCCTGGATTCAATTCCTAGCACTTTACAAACACACATTTGAAAGAACAGGAAGAAAGAAAAGCACTGAAAGTCTTCAGGAAGGAAGATCAGTGTGGTAGACTGATAACTGGTGATCAACTTGTAACACCAGCTGAATTGCATCAGCATAGTGCCAAGTGTAGATGGTCCATTTGAGGGTTGTTGCCAGCATAAAAGGGAGAACTGGAGAGGAAGAAAGTGTTGTTGGTTCTCCGTGGTGTTCTTGAATCTCCTGTTGCTGGTGGTTCTCCTAGAGGAGCTTGTTGAGCTTCTTTTCTCCTGTGAACTTGGTTGTTCTCACTGAGGAGCTTGGGACTTCGTTGTTGCTGAGGATGGCTGTGGTACGTTTCAGGGGAGCCCTGGTCCTTACTTTTGAGTGTCACTTCTTGGCTCCAGTGCAAACCCTCCGTCTACTTTCACAGTTCCTTCACCCCCCTGGTTCGGGGAGGATCTGACTTTCACTGCTGACCTTTTGGCCTTCTCAGTGCAGTTCTGTGAAATGGACTTGCATGAGTCATTGTCCTGGGCTCTAGGTCTCCATTTGGACTCATGGGAGGCATTGCCATAGGCTTGAGGCTTTTAACTGAACTCCTGCAGGATATTGGCATTGGATTCATACCCTCAGATGAATTCTCTAGGTCTTTAGTGTATGCACAGATTTCCTGCACTTCTTGTATTTGACTCTGGGTGACCATCATAAAATAATACTATAGATTATGTGTCTTGTGTTGTGTTGTTCTCCTTGCAGTCCCTGACTACAACAATCACTTTATGCACGTGACATATCTTTTGTTTCACCATTTACTAGATTTGGTTTTGAGACTTCAGGAAGAGTTTTAAGATACTTTCAAAAATATAGCTCTTTCTGGTCAATGTGCAATAATGTATCTCTGATTCAACTTTGCTTCCAATCATCTGATCCTTTGTAGTTTGCCATACTCCTCTAAAGAACATAGGCAAAGTAGCTTTCATGTATTGTCATTCACTTTAATTCTATTCACTTTAGAGTTGGACTCATTCAGAATCCACATGGGTGTGAAGTGGCCTGGAGTGTAAGCACGTTGTCTAGAGTTTGTGTGTCTCCTGCAGCATAAAGGTAAAATCCTACTGGGCTGATGAGATAAGTGAACCTTAAAGGACTTGATATCTTCAATGATAGCAGCAATCCTTACTGTAACATTCCACTGGCAGCCACATTCTTACTAGGAACTTCACTAAGTGTTTTACCGAGAATTTAGAACCCAAAGATCCTGGCATTGCAGGCATTATTTTCATTTTAGTACATGTGCTGCCAAAGGGAGCATATTATTTGTATTTCACAAATGAAGATGTGCTTCATGTGCTTCATTTAACTGATTGCTCCATTCATTTGCCTTGAGGTAAGATCAACTCCACAGGGTCTCTTGGGACAAGGCTGAAGATTCTCCTCTCTCACTTAGCTACTTCTTCTAAGGTTCCCTCCTTTCCTTGTAGAGGGAAGCCATTCTCCAATAAATCACTTGCGTAAGAACTCTCACCTGAGGTGAAGCTGACTTGGACACTAGTCCAAGAGTATGAGACCAAGAACAGGTCAATCACACAACAGATCTCAGGGTTAGTAAAGATAGGAACCAACATCTGCATCCAGATTGGTTTCCTTCTTACAGTCATGTTCTAAACACCACTTTGTAGGATCTCCCAATAAACCATTTTATGTACAGCATCATGACTCTGTAATGCCCAGCCTACCACAAACTCATTCCAACTTGAGAACAACTGTCTCTGGTAAGATGTTGAAGCTATTGACCAATCACCTAGCCAAAAAACAGTCTAAGTGTATGAAGGAGCTGGAAACTATGATAGAAGGGACAAAGCCTCTACCTCCTGCCAGTGCTTTTGTGTGGCCTGAGAAGGTTGATTCTCACTTTCTTTTTCTTTCCTTTTGAGGACATGCTTTAAATGTTGTATCACAATGTGGGAAAAGAGGAATGCAAAGTAAAGCTAATACAGAGGAACAACTGAGTCCTATTTGGAAAGACAGATTCTGTGAAATAACGCTCTGAGTCCTCTGGAACCTGGACTCTGGACTTTGTATGTGGGAGCTGCACAGCCCTGCAGACCACTTGCTTTCTACCCATCAAACCAACTTTGCAAAATGTCCTCAGCTACTTGAATGAAGTTCTATTTAAAACCAGATCTAACTGTGGATTCCAGAGAAGTCCATCTTCCAGTCAATAGCTTCCTCCATGCTTGCTTTGTGTATCACACAGTAAATAGTCATCATTTTTACCATTTAATTGCAAGTATTGCTGAGTTCTCATTAGTGGACCACAAATACACATTATTTGTACAGAGACTACTCAAGTAAAATTCAATTATTAGACAAATATTTGGGCAAATATTATCTTAAATTGGCTCCTAATATAACTTACACATCTATTATACTTAGCATATGTGCAAGATAACAATAAATACACTTATCTTCACTAGAATTGTCTAAAATAAAGAGCCTTAGACAAGAACTAAGTGCAAGTGTTTTATATGGGTGAAAACCCAGGACAGTAAGAGCAAACACAAAGTGAAAAGAGACAGGAAAGTTGGAAAACAGGTTGACAGGAGACCGTCCCAGCCTTGTTTCACAATGATCTATGCATAGTTACAGTGTAACATGACAGGAATACTTGCTCAGCACCATGGGATATCTGGACATATGTAATAAATAGGAAACAATCCACAGGAAGGAATAAGAAGAGGGCATTTTGTTATTTATCCATTTTCCTGTGCTCCTGTGTCCCAGGTCAGAAGCGATCCTACAGGGGTAGCCAGTCCCATCCTGGTTCATGGGAGACTTCCTGAGAAATAGTTCTGATCCCTGTTCTTCCTTTATCATACCAGTTGTGTGAATTTTCAGGAAGCCCTATCCAGCAATGTACTTTATTTCTTCATGCTCTGAGTTTGAGCCTGAGGAGAATGGCTTGGACCACTAAAATACAGAGCACATGTGCAATAACTGCAAGATGAGGCCAGATCCACTGCTGTTCTCTCTTGGACCTCTGCCACCAGAATGAGTCTGGAGAAGCCAGCTGGAAGATGAAAGTTGATATGGAGTACAGATAAGACCTTCCTGTAGAGTGATCCCAGATGTACCTCTGCTAATTCATATGTTGAGATTCTGACCTCTCGTGGGATGGCATTAGGAAGTGGGGCTTTGTGATGTGATTAGACCATGAGGGTGGAGATTAGTGCCCTTGTAATGGAGATTCCCGAGACTCCATTTGAGAACACAGTAATAAGTCAGCTGTCTGCAACCTGGAAAGAGGCCCCTACCCGGACCCAGTCATGCTGCCACAGTGATCCAGGACTTCCAAAGATGAAGAATAAACTTCTGTTGCTCACCAGCCACCTAGTCTGTGGCTCTTTGCTACAGCACATTGAATGAACTAAAGTAACTATCCAGATCAGACTAACCAACTAACTCACCAAACATGTATGAATGAGTCAGTCAAGCCAATACCAGACCTGTAGAAAATTCCATCCCCTCTAGAGATTCAAAAGCAAGAATATGAGTTTATCATTATAAATCACTCTAATTCTAATGTGCTTATTTCATGTAGCATTACCATAGCTGTAGACTTCTGATCCAAAGTGTAGCAAAAAGGTAGAGATATATTATATTAGCAGATGTGAAGATAGGAAAAGCTAAATGACTTGATTAAAATCACACATTAAACATCTGATTGGAACCCAGGGATATTTAATTCCATGGTTTTAATGGCTACACTTTACAGCTTAATTTTCCCTGGAACTTTGATTTTTATTCCTTGCTGACTAATGGTTCTTAGTGGATAATTTGAACATGTTATCTTCCTCCTTAAAATGATATACCTCATTTAATTTTATGTTTTGGGATTCTGGGATTTTTGTACAAGTAAATATTAAGTACACAAAATATTTAATAGGAAGAGAATGTCATAAATCAAAAGAGAGAAAAGATACCAAAAGGAAAATAATTGATAGAAATTTCATCATGAGAGAAGGAAGACTGGTGAAGCTTAGGGAAAATAGTCCGGATAATAACATATGGGGACAAATGGTATCCTAGGCAGCGTGGGAGTGCAACATGCACAGGTCTTTGAGGTTCAAGGTTTTGCATCTGCTTTCCCAGAAAGTGGATATCCTTGATTTGCTTTGCATTTTCTGTGGAAGCTGTAATAATAAATGGATTGGACAAATGTTCATAATGAGGTTTATGACATCAGTCATATGCATTTGTTTAAAGCCATACCCCAAACACTGCCAAGTTTCAGGGTGAAGACCTGGTAACTCTAGTCAATCAAGAGTGTTTGTTGTATTTATTCAGCTGGAGTTGAAAACCAAAGCAAAATACACGCAAGGATGAGGTCAGTCCACAAGCGTGGGCCTGCAGAGGCACAAGCGTTTATACATCTGTCCTGTTGGTGTGGCAGGGAAATACGAGCCTCATTCCCATTAGTGTTAATGGAGCCAATCATATGAACCCACTGCACATCAATGTGTAGCCTCTCATGTTTTGATATTTTAATGCACAAAATTGGATCTCTAGGGAAAGGCTTGCCACCTCTTAAGTGCTCCCGATTCCCATTAATGCTAATGGAAAACAAACACACACACACACACACACACACACACACACACTGCTGCTCAGAAAAGTGGGCAAAATATGGAAGATGATTAGGTTTTGGGAACATCACCACAAACTTGCAAAGGCTGCAGAGATTATCTGAAATGTTCTCTTTCCAGGAACACTTAAGCAGTGTCATTATACATTTTTTTTTTCCTCAGCATCAACAACAGATAATTGACCACATTCTTCTCTCCATGACAAAGAAGCTGACATAAAAACATTATTTGGGAATGTCTTTAATGTCCTCAGAACACGAGTATTTTTAAAGGAAGGCTGCAGAGATAGAGAAGGGGGCTGGAAGAGCCTCAGGTATTCCCAAGGGAGGACCAGGGTGGGCCAGGCAGGGAGAAGGTAAGGAGAGGAAAGTATGAAGTATCCTTTAGAAGGTGGTCCAGCAGTAGGAAGAGCTGATGGAGATGCTGTAGGCTGCTTCGTGCTGCAGAAGTGCAGTGTGAGCTGGAAAGCTGCTCGCCGCTCCCCTGCCTGACCCGTTCCTTAGGGACACTGCGCTTCTGTTATAGGAAATGCACGAAAAGCATTTCTGGACTTTTCCTACCATTTCCTCTTTGTAGAGAGGTCACTGATGTAAGTCCTTATATGTTCTAAGGTCATTTAGGAGATAAAATTATATAATTTAGAGATAAGGCTATGTGATCAGAATAAAAATAAATATGAAAATTCACCAACCCTTATCTGCCCTCTCTGCAAATGTGGCTGATTTTTCTCCTGTTGAAATAGAATTGTGTCCTTTTGGTCACCTGTAGTTTAAAGAAAGATCAAGCCTCAATTAGCCACACATGCATACATCACTTGTGAGCATGAGGAGGTATCCTTACACTGATCTAAATCCAGAGGACTCATGCCAAAAACTCTTAGCAGATGTATTCTTTGGTTTCAGCCCTTATTGTTTGTTTGCTTTAAGTGTAGAAAAAGAGAGTACTGGGAGAGATAATATGTTCTTACATCTCACAATTAACAACTCTGAGAAAATAATTTCCCCAGAGAGCACTTGGACATGACTCAGAGGGTCACAGATGCTTCGAGGGAGAAGAAAAAGTGAGAAGAAAAAGAAACAGGAGCTGCAAATGGACCAAGACAACTTTTGCTTACATTCTCCTTACTGCGATGGATAGACACCGTAGGAGCCGTTCTTCCCATAGGCAGTACCTCATATCTTTTGGAGTTTAGAGTCGCAGAACTGCTCTGAGATGCTGATGAAGGCAACCGGCCATCTCATGACAAAAACGCACACATACAGAAACATGCACAAGGTCACATATGGTTTCAGGGAGTTGGGGACCTTTATAGGTCCCCTTGTCTCCATCTTTGAACTCTGAGATTAGCAACTGAGCCAAACAGACGTGCTCATGGTCATGTTCAACATAACGGGGACATTGAATTATGAAAAATAAATGTGGGAGGTCATCTTCCCACCTTGCTTCCTTCTCATCCTGTCTTTGTTCCTTCCATTCTTCTTCCCTCTTATTCTGTTTAACAGAGTCTCACTGAGTATCCCAGGCTGATTTGAACTTCTGATCTTTCAGCCTCAGCCTCTCAGGAAGTTGGGATTATAGGCATGCAACACCACACCTGGTTAATCTCATTTCTAACCTCATAGAGACTGTTTTTGGCAGCAATGAGACTTTGAGTAGAAATTATCAAGACTAGTGGTAATTCTAGCATACTGATGTAAGTTGCAGTGCTACCGGTTGCAAAGGTTAAACAGAATGAGCAAGGATGTGGTTTAAGATGGTAGTAGTCACACAAAACGCCTTTGAGAAGTACATGTATTCAACCCTGTATCCTACTTCTCATGTATACATATGTACGTCTGTATACACCAAGCCTGTGTTTGTGGGCAATAGTGTTGTATTGGCATCACTCCAGCCATGAGGAATCAATAGATCTTCAGCAATATCCTGTTACTGGGACATCAACTGCTTACCTGCCTCTCAGCTCTGGTGGTTTCCTGAAACAAAGCACATGTTGACAGAATATCCATTCTCCTTCAGAATATCATTCCTGTTCCCAGCCTGTTTTCCAACAAAGGACAACTTTCCATATCACACCTGTAGGGACAGAAATAGTAGATGACTCTGTTTGTAAAACCTTTTAAGGCAAAAATATAGCTATTAAATCCTTGATTGCATGGACCTTTAAATATAAGAATAATCTTTGGGACTAACATTTTTTTAGTAGTTTGTAACTGTCACACATAGAAAAGAAGGTTTTCAGAGGTGATTGAATGTTAATGCTTCAATCAAATGTATGCATTGTTGAGTTTGCAAGAGACAGATTGCTATGACCTCAATTACTGCAGTGAAAACTGTCTTGCTTTACCTCTATACCTCTTAGGAGAAAAAAAAAAAGAGTGTTTATTTGATTTTTTAAAAAGAGCAGATCAGATAGTATAACATCTTAGCTGATTTATTTTATTATTTTAAGATTTTTGAATCATTATTTAAAGTTAGATGGAGTGAACAAAGCAAGATTTGAATTAGTTATATTTTTACTTAAGTCAGATTAATTTTGTTCTTGAAAATCAAATGCTTTTAGCACTCACAGGTCCACTTTTAAAACTCCTTACAATTTAGCCCTATCATTTCAGGTTGACCAATTTTTTGAAATGATAGAAAGTGGTACAACCAATATAAAGATCTTGGCTACAAATACATTACTCTTAAGTATGCTAACAAATGACTGAGTCTGATAGTCTATTTTGTAAATCACTGCTACAGAGTTCTAATTAATCCTGTTACCGTGAGAATAGAATGACAGGGCCTGGACTACATTCAGTTTGTGAAAGGATTGGTCACCGCTGAATTCTTTCTCTGTAAGTTTCCCAATTCAGCGTAGACTCTTTATCAAGGACACACTTACTTAGTCATGGCCTAAGTGTCCCTGTCATTACTGGGACCTCCTGTAGGTTATATTTGGCACAGATCATCCTCATCTTTCTCTTTCGTCATCACTCCAAACTCCTGTTTGCCATATGTAAACATTAGGTTCTATGTATATGTTTGAGAGTTTCCCATCATTGTGGCAAAATACCTGAGAAAAAGAACTTGAACTAGGAAATATTTACTTAAGTTTGCAGTTTCAGAGATTTCAGTGGTTTTAGTTCTAGGTGTCTGGTTCCACTGCTATGGGTTGCAGTGAGGGAGAATATAATGGTGGAAGGGGAAAGTTGTTCACTTCTTGCCATCCAGGAGGTAAAGAACAAGGGAAAGAGATAAAAAGGAAGAAGCTGGGATCAGCTGCAGTGCCCAGTGTCACATTCCTATGATTCTGTTCAGTTAATGAGGTCCCACCTGCTGTTTTCTTCACGTTTAAGGAATGCCATCAAATTATGGCTCATCAGCATATTAATACACTGATAAAAATCCATTGCTAAAGCTAAAGCCTCGTAATCTAGTAAGTTCACCAAAGCCCACATCCAAAGATTGCTGCATCGGTCAAGCCCTCCACACACAGGATAGATTCACGTTTAATCAGCACATGGTCAAAGAACTTTCACAGGAAATTTTGAAAGATAGGCTGTCTAGCAAACAACACCATTTTTCTTAAATACCAAGGTACTTTTCATAAGAAACATATTTATTCAAGGAAATACCCAACTAGAAAATTATGCTCTCCAGAGTTTCTCTATTGGTTTCTCTCTTTCCAGACATGGAAAAATAATGGATGATGCGTAGTAAACCATAATGCTTGGAGAACTTGTAGAGATGGATTTTAAATACATAGAAATAGGTTAAAACATCTAGTGATTGTAACAAATGTGATCTGTTAGCATTCATTCACCACCCTCAGATATCACCTGTCAATTAATATCTTTATGAAAAGGAGCCAGACTTGCTAGAGAAGATGGTATCTAAGATCTTCAGTTTTATACACCTGGTTTTGTCAACTGGATGGGGACTTTGACTTAGAAAAAGTCCCTGAAGAAACTGACGACAGTATGGAAGCTTGCCATGCTAAACAGTACTGTAGGTGTGTGTATAAGAAGGTTTTCCTATTAATCACAGCGTTCCTTAGTAATAAGAAGTTGATGCTCTAAGATCCCTCAGGCATTCTGTAGCTTTGATCAGATCTGGACTTGCAGGCCATTGTAGTAAGGCGCGACGACACTAATGTGCTTAACTTCCCTCACATCAGCAGCACCATGCTTTTGATTTTCTTCCACTCTATCATTTTTAGGAAATGGTAGGAATTACAATGTGGTCTGAATTGCAGAGTTGATGTTGAAAAATCATCCTCCGCATATAAAGTAGACATCTCAGAAAATCATAAGAAAGGGAACTTGTAAGTTCACCAATTTCAGGACCAGAAATACAGAAAAAGCTCTCAAGTTGATAAGTGGTCTGCTGCCTCAGTCTATTGCTCTGAGTATACTCCCTGCTAAATTTCTATTTTAATATAGAATAGAAGAAATAGTGTTCAAATTGCATATGTCCAAGGTAAGCATTATTAAGTTCCAAATAAGATTCTGGATGACTTATCAGTAAGTAAAATCTACAGTGAAGTTTAGGGGATCAATACATGTGACTAAAATCGTTTTTCCTTTAGGCCCTACTTTATCTAGTCTGTTGTTATTCTGGCCTGAATGAAAGGTGTTGCACTTCAGACCTTTGTAGATATATTAGGTAGGGTAGTCAGTAAAACTGTGAAAACATGCAACCTTGAGATCTCAGTGCCACAACATAGCAAAAGTATATTTCCTGCATATGAGATACTCACTGAGTGTCCCAGCAGTTACCCAAAGGCAAGCGCCCTTTGCACATCAACTCCTCATCCCAGGATGTAGGAGTGTGTAAGTGTGGGCCGCACACTGGTAGCAGGTGACCTCCTTACTCACCAGTGCAGTTTGTAAGTAATGAGAACGAGATGCATAGCTTTATCTTGCACCAAATGAGTACATGGTTTAGATGCAGATTGCCCGCCGAAGTCTGTGGTGCTCACAGGCCAGGCTTCAGACAGGTGATTGAATTGTGGGAGCAGTGTGTCTGCCTTGCTGGTAGGAGGTGGGGTGTGTCAGAGGAGGATGGTTATGGGGGGGGTATGACCCAGAGAGGTCTTTCTCCCGCTCTTTCTCTTCCCTTTTCTCTGTGCTTCCTGACCATTGTGACATGAGCAGCTTTCCTTTCACTATGCCCTTTGAGTATGCCGATCTGCCTTGGAGTTGGCTGACCAGAGACTATGAAACTATGAACCTGAATTAACCTCTCCCCACTTAAATGTGAGTGTGAGCTATTGTGAGTCAGCGACAGGAAAGTGACTAAGCTGGTGAAGCTACACACCTCTCTGTCCATTGGCCAGAACCACACAAAGAGTCAAAAAGTGTTCAATCATCCTATGCTCCTGGAACCACATTTGGGTGAAGTCTTTCAAATGACATTCATGATCCCAAAGTAGCATTTTAACTCTAGCTACAAAAATATCTTGCAATTTTTAGTTCTTCTCCTTCATATGACAATCCCTGGGTGCTACCTTGCTACAAAGGAAGGAAGAAAAGGAACAGGAGTCCTTGTTTCTGTGATAACTGGGAGGGCACAATGGCTGGCGTTTGCAGGTCATGATTTATTGTTTGAGCAGAGTTACACACTGCAATGCTGCATTCTTCTAAGACACTAAGCAACAGCAGGCCTCTGAAAAAAAAATCCCAACCAGCTCCCACGCTGAATAGGAGAGAAGGGAAAAGTAGCATCTCAGCTAGCTCTAGTTGAAATGGAAATCTGCTCAGACCAAAAATAGACCTCTCATGGGCTTTGTCTTTAAAAAAGAACACCAAGGCTCAGTAGTTCTGGGTGACATATGTTGAATCATTTAAATTTTGTTTCCCTCCACAGCTTAGTCAGAAAGTAAATGGCTTTGATGCAGTAAAAAATAACAAAGAAAATAGAACTTTAACTCAAAAAGACAGCTCAGGAATTTCTCCCAGACTAAGGCAGCCAAAATATTTGTTAGTCCAGGCCATTTTCCATTTCTCCTTCTTGCTCTTGGCATATAATTCTGTACAACTCTGTTAAATGGCAATCCTATAATATCCCCACCCTATTATTGTCCCTCCTCTCTCCCAACTCATCTGGTTATTCTCTCTGGAAATGCGTATCTAATGTTTTCTATCTGCTCTTTCTATCTATAGGACATTCAAGGTCCTCTTTCAAAGCTCTTAGCTCCCCAAGGCTTTCTCTGCATGTGTTTCATGCTATGTAATTATCACTTTGTGAAATAGTGTTCTTTTCTCTAGGAGCTCTTCTAAGTGGTTGAGTACTTAATCACACACTGGCGTGTTCGATAAATGTTGCAAGTGTGTTAGTCAGGTCTTCTCAGTGAGGTCAATTGGTCTTAGACACACACCATTTCTCTTTTGGATTCAGTAACACCAACAAGATGTTGTAATTTACGTATTCAGTAGTTATTTGTTGGTTGGCTACCTAACTGTATCGCCTCGATCAAACTAGCATAGTGGACTTCTCTGAGGCATGTGGGTTACAAGTGAATATACTTTCTTTCTGGGTGTTCTTGCTGTGAAATCTCACCTATCCATGTCTGGGTGACTGGTAGGACTGAGGCCTCACGGAGTTCCTCAGTGGGCCATACACTGCTATTCCTGTCTCTGTGACATTGGAGATGTCTGAAGATGGGATTATTATTTCCCATGTTTTGCTTATACTTATGGTTATGTTTTCCTATGCCTTTGGCATATTATTGCCGTCAGCAGGTTATAAAGATTGCTTTGACTCAAGGAGCATTGGTGGACATATCATGTACAGAGGACTTAAATATACTTGATAATTTGTTTAGCCTCATTTGCTCCCCTCACTGCTTATGAGGAATTTGATTTTTGGCATTATCTGGTTTCAAAATGACAAAAAGCATATGGAATAGATTTGAATGTTTTCAGAAGTTCAGAATCCATCTTATCCCACCAAAACAAAGTACATCCAGAGTAGAGTATGAAAATAGAAACCAATGAAGTTTAGCAGATGGGGCATTAGGATAGTTAAAGTCTAGTAGGAGCAACTGTGTGATCAGATATCCAGGATATGGAGGCTTCATGGAAAATTGACAGTAAACACATAGCTTCTGGTTTGAAGAAAGAAATAGGTGAAATACTGGAAGAAGACATAGTTCTTAAAAGCAATTGATCTCCTATGAGTGCACAGGTGGGATGCTGTCCTGTGGCAGTGATGTCTCTATGACAATTTCCATTCTGTCACATGTAAATGGTTCTGTCCTCTAGATAACCTCAGCATTAATATTACAGTGCAATGGATAAGAGAATGAGTTTTAGACTCTGTTTTTCTGGGTTTCATTTTTGGCTCTGCCACATCAGTAACTCTCTGACCTATTTATTTAGCTTCTTTGTGTCTTGGTTTCCTGTAGGACCAAGTATAGAATAGAGCTCATAAAATCATGGCTAGGCTTAAATGGTTTAATATGTATACAGTACTTATAACAAACTCTAGAACTTAGAAGGTTCTCAACAAGAGTTACATACTCATATTATTATCATTATTATTTATCCATAATTCAGGACATAGAAGTCCATTGTATTTTGCTAAGTATCATGAGGGGAATTTAGATGAAAACAAGTTATGATTACTGTCATAAAGCAACATGTAATCTAAACTGTGTTGAATTTTATGTGTTACAACTCTGCAAAATTTGTTAGTTCTAATCACTGAAGACACTGTACAATCACCTTCAATATACAAACTAAATGACATCAGAAAAATCAGGCATTAAGAAAGCAAACTTGCATTTGCATGAAATCTGTAAAGTTTTCTACATACAAGATGTAGAATGTGCTTATAAATATTTTCTTTTCCACTCTCTGGGAGTTTAGGAAATATTTAAATTAATTATTTAAATGTTTGACAGTATGAAAAACATCTAATCCTGGATTCTTTGGTATAAATAACTTTTTATGGAAATATATAGAACAGGTACAAAGACAGTGTTCAATGAGTACATAGCTTTATCTTTGGGTAACATTTTGAATATTTTATTTCCCTCTTTCTCTTTCAATATACATTTATCTATATGTATATCAATAATTTTTGTAAACCACTAAGAAGTAGCTTTTCTAGATTCTTAGTGTATAGCCTATAAGAATGAGGATATTCTTTTACATAAGTGCAGTTACTTGTGAATTGTGAGACATTTAGAGTACTATTTGCTTTACAATATATTGTCTAGTCTAAGACCATAGATCTCATTCATCTGTCTCCTTAATTTTATTTAATCTGGAAACATTGCTCAGCCTTTCTTTTAAACATTGACACTGTGAGTAATGTAACATTTCCTTTAAATTGCTCCTCATTTGAGAGTTCTCCAGTAAGGTCTTTGTCATACTGGCTGCAAAATAATGATATTCTAATTTCATCTTTGGAGCTGTATCTGCTGGTCAGTAACCAGCAGTCTATATAAGCAAGACCTTTCCTTCTTTTCCACTTATTTATTGATTTTTTTCTAGTTATTTTAGATACTGACTTATAAGTTGCAATCTTAAATATTTTGGTATTTAAACTATTTGGCTAGTGAGAGCCCCTTCATACTAGCTCTGTGGTAGCATAACTGATTTTTTCTTCTTTTAAGTACTTGTATGATTTTACTTGCCAATACAAAAGTGCTAGTGGTAACAAACAAACCTGCACAGACTATTCTGTATGATCATATGACAAAAACTCACAAATTCATGAAGTGATCAACTTTTAGAACTTCAGTCTCCATTAATTCTTTGCTATAAGCAACTCTGCTATTTGACCTTTGCAGAAGCTTGCTTATCAGCTACCTGACGCTTACCTAAAATTCCTCCCACTTGGAAGTGGCCTTCATTGACTCAGAGCTTCAGCACCAAAGCCTGGTCATGTTCTTATTCAGAGCTCACTCTGCAGTTGTTTCTGGTAATTTCAAATCAATGGATAGTTAAGCTACAATGTCAACAGGCAACGGAGTGTGACTCACAGACTTACAAGGGTTTGTTCTGACCATGATGCTCTGTGTAAATGTGAATCCAGGACGAGAAATGAAAGATGGTTCAGAAAGATCTCACTCTATTGCCAATGTTCTCCCTGTCTCTAAGATCTTGGTTCAAGATACTCCCATTAGAGATATGAGTTGGAGGATATTCTCTCCCAACTCATCCTGGGAGATGGGGAGAAACAAGGGATAATTAAACAGATAAATCATCAAACTATCCTTTATTTGACATGCCCTAGGATATAGTTATTTAAGGTAAGCATCCATTCACACATGCAGAGAGCACTGTTGGTACCTCATCCAGACTCCCTGTACCAGGAAGGCACACTCATGCTGTGTCATACCCCATGCTGTGACTGCTGTGTCATACCCCGTGCTGTGAGTACTGCCCACTGAAAAGTCACAGCTCTTCTCCAGAGAGAAGCTGGTGGGAGCCACTGTGCTCAAAAAGCTACACTTGACCTCAAGGGAACTTGAATCTAAGAGTGCAGACATTGTCTCAAACTGGAACCAACCATGTGGCATGCTTTATGCTCAAGAGGGATCAAGCTGAATCTGGACTGCAGAGAAGCCACTGCCTCACTCAGCCAATTCTCCTGTCCTGTGTGCTCACTCCTTCCCTCCCTTTGCGACTTCTCCCAATTGCTTTCTCAATAAATCACACGTCTTGGGGCACAGGCTCTTGTTTGAGGCTCCAGGGAATGCAACCTAAGACTGCTTGTGTCATCTTATATGGGAACAATCTTAAGGTTATAAATAATCTCATGTGTAAGGGATTTTCAAAAATAGAAAGGTGTATCTTTGACATGAATCACTTGAAAAATGTTTCAATGATTCTTTAGCATACTAGAACTAATGTTCAAGAGAATCAAAATCTCTCACTTATACTGAGAGGAAGTCTTACAGCCATCTTTGATTCTTTCTCCTTCTAATCTGTTTTAACCATACGATGACTTATGGCTTCAGAATCCTTCACTTCTGAAGCCTTCTTTATAGTCCTGTTCAGGACCCATCCCTGACATGTGTCCCCCTACTGTTCTCCACCTTCCCCACTGCATCCCCCACGCAGGCCACACTGTGACCCAGGTAGGGCCTGTGTGGCTTTAAGTTAGTCTCTCCACCTTCTTCTCTGGGTACAGTGGTCTCTCACGTACAAGTAGCATTCATGTATTCAAGGAATGTGCTGAAAAACCTGTTTATTTCATCTTTTTTATTTTTCACTTGATTTCCCTCCACTCAGGTTTTCTGCCTAACCATCTCTGTTCTTAAAGTCCTATGAAAACTCAGTTCAAATGTTTCTATCTTCATGAAACCTTCAAAGAGTCCCAGAATCAAAACCAATTTGTCTTTCTTCCATGTTCCCTGGGGCATTTATTTGTTTCTCTAACATGTCACTTGCCATATGCTCTTTGTTACTTTATTGCCAGTGAATGCATCTAAGTACTCTATGGTACCATCAGTTGCCGGAGGAAAGTAACTATACTTCATTCCCTCCATTTGCATTATTAAGCTCTATTCTCATTCTCTGTCTACACCACCTGCCTCCTTCTGAACTTCAAGATTCATGCAGCTTGCCTCACCCTGGTGTGGTCAGCAAAAGGTACCTGCAGGAAACAATGTGTTCCCTAGGCCATGCTCCAAATCATTTTGTTTGTGCAACACCTCCTGCTGCTTAAGTTCTTGGCTTTTGTAGGTATACATTGTTTTACCCACTCCTTGCTCTTTCTAATTTAGTGACCATTACCACTTGTCCTTTATGAAACTTGTTTTTGGGTTCCAGTTAGAATCTTGGCTCAATCAATTTTACTATCCCCTTCAGCCACCACTGAGAGTTGCTTTTCTAAAATACATACCTTTCGAGGATTCAGTAAACGTGTGTTCTTATCTCTCTTTGCTTTCCACAAGTATTCAGTGTATCATTGTAATTTCATTTCAAGCATCCTTTGAGAAAAGCAGTAGGGTGAGGGCTTATCTACCATTAACTCTGCACAGTGAGCCTTTGGTTGTGCCTTGAAATTTCCTGGTCAGCTTCTTGGTTACAGATGGGAGAAACACTCAGTTTTTTCACTCTATTTCTGCTTTTCCTTTTTTTCTTGCCTCTATTTGCCATAAACCTCTGAACGTGAGAAGAAATGTTAGTCCTGTTATGCATTGGTACTATTGAGAACTCTGTCGCTACAAATGACAGAATATGCAATTCACCTGGCATGAATGAAACACGGAATTAATTTGCTCTTAAAATTGAAAATGTCCTAATGGTTCTGATCTTAAGTATTGCAAGACTCAGACAGTATAACCATATTTTCAGACTTTTGTGCCTTTTTATCCACTGGCAGCATTTTTCTCTGTATCAGATTCAATCTCAGAAAGGCTGTTCCATACACTAGTGCAAATTGTCCAAAAACAAATCAGGATTTACATCCTATTAATTTGATCACTCTAGAGAGATCCATTTTCACACATTTGGGCCTGAATTAGTGGACTCGTTGGGTTCATGAACCCACCCCGAATTAAATCCCCTGGTCAGAAGAGTACAACTGACTATGGGAGTCTGAGTCATGAGGACATCCCTGGAGCTCAAAGGTGAGGTTAACTCCACCAAACCATGTGCACACACAGTGGGGTAGAGGTTGTTCTCCAAAGAAAGAGTAAATATGTAGGTCTAGAAGAAAGGGAGAAAATGTTGGATGTCACGGGCAATAAACACTGTATTTCTTTTCTGTGCTTCCTCATGAGATCTGCAACTATTAGGAACTTAAGTAGTGGGATTGTTTCTAGGTATAGACACCGGACATGACTGTGGTTTGCGAAGAGGTAACTCCATGGTATTGGGCAAGTCACTGAGATTCTCTAATAAATGAAAGTTTAAATCAATTCATTTTAAAATTTTTTTTATGTGTAAATGACATATTTCCCATTCGATCAGAATATTTTATTTACTTTTGCATTTCTTCTCTATTATATTTTTCTTTACTCCTTTCTCTGATCATGTAAGCAGGCTGGTAGATTTTCCTTTACTTCAGGATTTCTATAAGGCTAAAAGATGTTTTGTTTTGACATGCAGAGCCTCTACTACATTTCCTTGTGAAATCCTAAGGGGATTTATCCTGGAAAAACAGAAGAGAGAGCATTAAGGAGACACTGGAGACAAGGAGATTTCCCCAATTGGATAGGCTGCTCCAGATGTGGGATGCACCTTCTCTGTCAGGGAAAACCAGCAATGCCTCCTTATCCATGGGACTCTTTCTGTGGCTTTGGTTACCTATAGCCAACCATTGTCTAAAAGTATTAAATTTTATAAATAAATGGTTACTGATTTTTAAATTATGCTGTTTTGAGAAGCATTATGAAACCCCATGCCAGCCCCACTCCATCCCACCCTGGATATGCATCACCGCTCTGCCCTGTGTAGCCACACCATATCCAACTGGGAGTGAAAATCTGACACACGTGCTATTTGTTTTTCATTCAAGAGAAAAGATCTTCATCTTTTCGTGTATCAGTTTATTTTCCTAAACTAAATCTTCAGCATTCAGGTTTAATTGCAGTATTGGAACATCATGATACATAAATGAGTTTGGGGGTTGTAGTTTGGGAATTCATCTCTCAAAGGTTTGCCGTCATGGCTGTATTCACTCCCCACTCTCTGGTTACTTGGATGACCTTTGAGTTTGGTAAAATTTAGTAACCCTCCTAGTTATCAGATCAACTGCGCTAGCATTTCAGTGTTTGTGTTCAAGTAACTCTCGTTTTACTTAATAATGGTCCCCAAACAAAAGCACCATGATGCTTTCAAATTGGTTTTAAAAAACTAAAAATATAAAGCATGTTATACTTTGAAGGAACACCAGTAATTATAAATGCTTAATTTCCTCTATCCTAGCAGTTGGTAAGTCAAAGTCAAGTTGAAGTTGACTTGTGGAAAAATAAACCTGCATCCGTGGGTTTCATACTGAAATTCTTGCCTACTACTTAAGTGATACCTAGCAAGGAGCCAGTTTCTCAGGTTCTTCCACCAACTGGGGAACAAAAGATGATCAATGAACCTCCTCCTATAGACCATGGCCTATCCCAGCCATGTCAGGCAAAAGGAGCTGGTGGAAGAGTAGTCTCAAATCACAGATATTCAAAGCAGCTACTGAAAGACCCACAAGTGAAACTGTGTGGCATTCCCAATGAAATGTTCCTCAGTTTGTCATTGTGTTGGTTGCTTTTCTCTGATTGTTGAGACAACATACCTGATGCCCCAAATTAGAAAAGGAAAGGTTTATTTATCTTACAGTTTGGGAGGTTTCAAACCATACTCACCTGGCTCCAAGGCAAGGTGGCATGACTGAGGGGCAGCCATTCATGGTGGCTGCAAGCTGCAAGAGTGAAAACATGCCTCCTTGCCTCCATTACTTGTATGTAGGCTCCCCACTCCTGGGTGGGTGCAGCACTCACACTGTCAATCCCAGCACTAGACAACGAACCAATCACAAATGCTAGATTTAGCTGCTTCCATGACTGCATGAGGCTTGGGTTGGGGGTGCCATCAGAACAAAAACCACAAAGCCCATGGTTGGCTGACAGTTTCTAAATCTGTCTACAGTTTTACCTCCAGAGACAGACAATAGCACTATTCCATATTTGAAAGGATAAAAATACCTATAAGGCATTGTACACAATACAGAAGATATTAGCCACATGTGACTGAGAACTAAATTTTAACTTAGTCACATGTAGATAATGCTTATGATATTGTGTTATACAGATTCAGAGAATAAAAGAGACCAGGTAGCATATGTTTAGATGGAAAATTAAATATGGTAAGAAAATACTACTGAGGAATACTTAGCACTTTATACTTACCCATAAGAGTTGACTATTTAATTTATTCACCAGAGCTTCCTTTCATGATAGTTAGTCTGGATGACATTTTACAGACAAAAAGACACTATAAACTTAAGACACACAATTAGTAAAAGACCAAGTACAATTAAAATCCAGGCACACCTAAATCCTCAGTCCATGGTCTTTCTGTCACACGATCTAAGAAAGCTCCTTCTAATACTTGTGTCTTAGTTGCAAGGCATGATGAAATTGTTAGTTGTTGCTATTTTAATAATTGGTCTTCTAAGGCAGGAAAAAAGACTTCATTTTGGATGGACTTGCCTTAAACTTGAGGGGCTTTGAACTCTGACATCTAATTATGTTCATAATTATATAAAGTAAGAGAGAGAGAGAATTAAAAAAATTCAAGCAGTGACATGTACAAGGGCAAAAGTAGCTATTATGCTAAAATGCACATTTTAATTTTGTTTACTATGACTGCTAAGTAAAAGACAGGCATGCAAGAGCTGGGGTACGGTCTATGTATAAAAGCTTTCAACTTCAAAGCTCAATGAATATATTTTTAATTCTTTCAGCACCAAATAAGTATCTTACATAAAACTATCCCTTATGAGATATGTATTTCTATAGCTTTATCAAATGACAAATATTTGTCACTAATAAATATTGTTATATTTGTGTATATTAATTTATTATTTACAACCATATCTTACATACAATTATCAGAAACCTAAAAATATTCCATCATTCCTCCAAGACAAATAAGGCTAACACTCCTACTGCTGATGGCCAATGTAGAAAAACGAATTGTAATTGATGGAGTCTTAGCATTTGTTAATAAATATAGAGAAAAACACAGCTTCTCATTTAGAAGGGAACTACCTTTTCTATTATTATTGTGGGTAATGTTTTGTTAAAAATTTGCTCTTTTAGTCATGTAGATGTTAATGCATTTATTTTAAATATTCTTTTGAAATAGTGATTTATAAGAAGTAGCAAAACAATGTAGAGGGAAGTACTGAGTGTTCCTTACTCAGCCTCTCCCCATATGAGCATCTTGCATAGCTATAGTACAGTAGTGTCAGAACCAAGAAGTTAACATTAGTGAAATCCCCCAAATTTTTTAAGATTTCACTAGTTATACATGCACATCTGTGTGTGTGTGTGTGTGTGTGTGTGTGTGTGTGTACAATTTGATCACAAGTATAACTGTCTGCAATCCCCACTATTATCAAAGTGCAGAACACTCATCCATAGACTCCCTCCTGCTACCTTTCTTTATAGCCTTGCTCACTTTTTCTCCTTAGTACCTAACCTCTGTAAATCGCTAATCTGAATGTGTTTTCCATTACTTTAAACATACTTCAGAAATGTTACATAAAGCACTTACAGCCTTTTGACAATAATCTGCATAATTTCTGTGAGGTGTCCTCAAGTTGAGAGTGTTAATAATGATCATTTTGTTCTTTTTGCTGTTGTTGCCAAATGACTTTCTAAAATATTGATATACTGCAATTTGTTTAACCACTCACCCGTTGTAATGCATCTAATGGTAGTGTCTAAGGATTTCTGTTGGTGTACTTTGCTGGATGTCTCACTAAGGTTAGACCTGAAGAGATTAAGCTTCAAGATTGTTGATTTTGGAACAAAGTTTTATCTCCAGCAGTGCTGGTTTTGATCAAAGATATTCAGGATGAGGCAGATACATGGAGTGCTTCTAGCTAGATGTGATTGTAATATTCCTGGATGTTTGCAGATCCTTCTGGGAAGACTAAAATCAGAAATGGGTCCTGGATTAGAGGGACCACATTTAAACTTTAGGCCCCTAATTTTCAGAAAGGTAGATTAACTCGGTATTTTCCAATACTAACATGTGCATAAATTTATAGATCTTGTGAAAATGCTGATTTTAACTTCAAATATTTTTCTGAGGACTGAGATTTGCATCTCTAACAAGCTCTAAGTGTAGTCAATGCAGCTGTACCATGGACTTGTCTTCCACCAATGTGGCACAGAATGAAAAACAGTATTTTCTCATAATTTAAAATACTTCGCTTCCTTTATACAGGCTGTAGGCCAAGGAGTCGAGGTGCTGAGGGTAGAAAGTTCACTGGCAGGAATCCAGAGACTCAAGATATGCTACTGGGAGAGCAAAGAGGCCAGAGAGGAGTGACAGTGAGCCTTTACTCCTCATGAGTCTCCTGGCTTTGCCACGTGGGAGCTCTACATGGATCTTCCAGGAGCAGAGGTTTGGCCTCTGCAAGCCACAATAAGGACCACACTGACTGAGAGTTGGTGAATCTCTGTCTGTGGTGCCAGCTCTTGAATACCTTAAGTCTCCTGCATGGATGCTGGGAGCCCATTTAAGAAGATTTCCTAGGAATACTTGGAGGACCTTAGCATGAATAGTGGAAAAGACTGCCCTGCAGACTCAGTGAGGTGCAACATGTTATGACCTTCTGCATGCAGTGTTGACTCAAGAAAGATTGTCTTTTTGCCGTCATGCAGGGTTGTGGGTAGACTGACTCCAGATAATGTTAACAGAGCTTGCTTAATTTATCCCAATGGTCTGAGATTGGATTTCAAAACAAGAATTATGAACAATTTTTTGGTAATTACTGTTAGCTTTGAAGTAGTGTCATAATCAGTGTTAAAGCAAGGTGATGTCTCATTACATCTATAGAATGGGTGAGTAGGAGAGTAGTTGGCCAGCTCATTCTGCACAGGGCCAGATAGTAACTGTTTTAAGCTTTTGGATCATACATTTCTTTCACACTCACTAAGCCCTGCTACTAACACACAGAAGCAGCCACAAATAACATGGGAATGAATAAGCATGGCCATGATCCAGTGACATATTATTTGTGGACATGGAAATTTTAATTTCATACAGCTTTCATATGTCATGGAACACTGTTCATCTTTAGATTTTTTTTTAATTATTTAAACCTTGGAGACTGAATCTTAGCTCAGAGGCCACCCAACATACATAGTAGGTTACTTTGGGCTTATGACTCTTTGCTGATTCCTGGTCTATATGGACCTCAAAATGCCAGGGGTCTAGGGTGCAAGAATTTTGCCACTTGGCATCCACTGAGCAGTGACTTCCTCCAGGCAAGGAAGAAAACTTTGCCTTCCCCAGGTAAATCCTGCTGAAGTGCATGTTGGAGCTGGTGGGTATTTCACTGGGTCTCGCTCTGTTGGAAGGGTCAAGTGTACTTTCTTCTGGGAGAATTAGGATTAGAGCTAACAAGGTTTGCCTTTCGCAGACTCAAAGCAGGAGATGTAGCCCATATTTCACATTCTTGACCAGCTCTGCTGATTTCTCCCTTGTACTTTGCTTTCAGTCTATGCATCTAGCTTCATTTGCTGAGCAGGCTGACTGTGCCCTTGGACAGCTACCCCACAGTGTAACCTTCCTGAGACCAAACTTCATGGTGCTTTGAGTTATCACAGTGGGATGTTAGTGCTTTCCTTGGTTTCCTTTCTTTGGTTCTAGGGTGAACACTCTGAGGACTAACCCTGTGCTGTCAGCTACAGATATCAATATGCTTCATTGTCTAATAATCAATATTAGAAGTTACTGCAAACACAAATATTCCCTGGGTGGATAATTAAAGTGAATCTGTCCCCGACTGAGTGCTGTCTTTTGTTTTAACCTTTACTCTGCTTCTATCTCATCAGTGGAGTTTCTCACATCAGAACAAGAGGGCAGAAAATGACTTGATCCCTTTTTAAAGAAGAAGAAATGAAAAAGGAAAGGGTTTGAGTATTTTCTTACATGTGTTTCTGTCTGAGACAGAAGGACCATGCACAGTGAAAATTCTGCAATTTGTTTCATCTTTCAGCTATCTATAGCAATCTTTGTTCTCTTCTGGAATATATACATAGGATGTAGAACTAATTGGATGCATTTTCAGGTATAGTGCTTATATCCCACAACCTAATTTGGGCAGATGATTGTAAAATATAACTAGGACAAAAAAAAATTTGGCTCCAGAGAGAATTAATCAACCATTGTTAGCAAATAATGTGCTACTACAGGTAAAAAATGCATCAAACATAGCATCTCCTAATAGCAATATAGTAAAATTTGTGTAGCATATGCAACAGAACAGTCTTTTCAGAGCTTAAGAAGGTTTCTATTCAATTTAATTCAACCAAGTGAGATGACCAAAAATTGAAACAGAAAAACTCTGTTGGGGTGCAGTGGTCATTTAATGCTTAAAGACAAAGCTTTATAAGAAAATTTAAACATTTACTTGCTCGAGGAATTGTAGGAAAATTGGGAGAGGCAAGAAATAAAATGGAAAGCTAGTATCACTAACATATAAAATCATATGAAATATTTTAAGTAGTTAAAATACTAATGGACTAAATATTTGTGTCCTCCTTATATTCATATGTGAAGAAAGAGGTGAGTGTTAGAGGACAATTAGGTTAAGAGGCTGAGATTCCCATGAATGAGATCAGTACCCATAGAAGGTGTCAGAAAGCTCCGATGCCTCCACATTAGAATAAGACGAGAATTGGGCAGTCCGCAGCCTGAAAGACATTCTTAAGAACCCAGCCACGATTTTGGACCTCCAGTTTCCAGACCTATGAAAAATAAATTCAAAATAAAAATAAATTCAAAATAAAACAAACTTCTATTCTTTATCAGCCACCTCACCTAGGCTACTTTATTAGAGTAGCCTGAACAGAACAAGACAACTTCCAAGAAACAGAGAAAAAACAGTACAATTTATAAAAGAAACACAGTTAATAGGAGATGATGCAAAAAATTTCCACATTAAAATGAGGAATTGCTTTAACTCATTAAAACCACAATGAGATTGAACTAAACACCTAGAAAATCAGCCAAAATAATAGTGACATCACCAGTTCCTAGCAAGTGTGAAGAGAAATGGGATCATTCTTGCATTGTTGGTGAGACTGTTAAATCAAACAGCCACTCTGCAAAACAGTCTGACAGTTCTTCATCAAATTAAATCTGTAACTACTCTGTGACCCAGAAATCATGCTCTTGTACATTTGTCTTGGAGAAATGAAAACTGTGTCCACACAAAAACATAAACACAAATGTTCATAGTAGTTTTGTTCATAACTGCCCAAACAGGAAACAAACCAGATATAATTCAGGAAGTGAATTGTTAAACTAACTTCGGTACATTTTTGCCATAGATTGTTTGTTGCCCAGAAAGAACAAGGGAACAAACAATTGATACATGGAACACACTGCAAACATTTACAAAGAATTTTTAACAACAAAAGGAGGAAGCGTAAACGTTGACGTACTGCATGACTAATTTTACGTGACATTCATGAAATATCAAAATTAAAGAATGGAGGAGAGATTAGTTGTTCCCTGGCATGAAGGAGAAGGGAGTACAGAAGGAAGGTGGGTGTGGCAATAAAAAACAGCATGAAAAACCCTGAGGTGATAGTAATTCTCTCTTCCTTCTTGGTATGCCTGTCTACATCCTAGTAGTGATATTATACCAAAGTTTTCTAATATGTTACCATTTGGATACACTGGTAAAGTGTACATGGGGTTTATCTGTGGTGTTTCTAACAACTGCTTGTAAATCTACAGCTACTTCAAAATAAAAAGTTTCATTTAAAAAATTCTGAAGCTTATATCTAATGAAGTCTTCTTGCTTACACAATGGGTAGGGTTTTATTTTCATATATGGATAATTTTTTAAATATTTTGGAAAATAGTTTATTATTTATTTGCCTTTATTTCTTTTCTTTGCCATAGCAGTTTTCTTACAATACTTTACATTAAGGAGATAATTGAACACTTTAGTAAAGATTTCTGTGCAAATATGTCCAATAATGCATCATTTAGAAGACTGAAAGTTTTCAGATGGAGATAAAAATCTAACAGTTAAGAAGTGTGTAGGTTATGTGCATTCCATGAACATTAGTGCAGAAATTAAGCTTGGGATTTGGTAGGTGAGATAGACAGGAGGATCCAGTAGGGCAGTCAGGCTCTGACATTTCTGTTTGCAGGGTCAAGATGTCCTAAGATAGTCTATGTACCATGTGACACAAGTCTGTGTAAAATTGCCCTCTATGTAATCAATGGGTTTTTATGCAAATGCTGAATGCTAAACATGGCATAGTCATGCCCTTTTATACACTTTTTTTCTTTTTGTCTCCTTTATAGGGGCATATACTAAAATTTTGCAGACTGGTTGGGTATACATAAAATTATATAATATGGTTGGTTATGATTTATATTACAGAGTTACATCAGAATACATATACATACACAGAGGCCGTTATCTTTATGCTGTTAAAAGTTCCTGCCCAGACACATCAGGAGGGACCCTATCCCATTCTCCCCTTTGATACTTGGACCCTACTCTATTTTGGATCAAAGAGCATCATTGTGGCTCAGAGGTTTATATTTCCATAACAACATCACATTTTCCTTTGGCCATCATCTCACTGAGGCTGGTATGAACAAGGGAGCCAGGCAAAGCAGGATAAACACACTCCTCAATTCAGGAGTGTAACACTATGAGGGTTTTGAATCCATGGAGAGTTGAAAACAATCTCCCAAACAATTCCCCAGGGGCTCGGCCTTTCTAAGTCTGGACAGGAACGTGAGCAGTTTCCTTCATTTGATCTGTGATTGCCTCTAAGACCTTTCCCTCGTCATCTATTTGTAGGCAACAGTTACTTAAGTTAAACATTCAACAAACCTCTCCTTCAGAAGCAAGTAGATGATCTAAACTTGAGATTTTGACAGATAGCAATGAGCAATTTGGTCTGTGGTTTGGCTAACAAGAGCTTTGGCAGTTTCATTAGTAATAGTTTCTACAACTGCTTGCAGTCTAATGATTGGGGTAGCATAGCATATAAATGGGGGGGTGGGGTAGTCCCTGAACCATCTTCTATCCAAGTGACTGGATCATAATACTGAATTATTTGTTCAGGAAAATATTCACATCTTTTCAATTGTCAATTGCAGGATATGTTATTTTCTATGGTACCCCTGTCATTATACACATGGATCCCAAGATATTCTGCCCTGGCAAGCAGGAGTACAAAGGAAGATGGGCAGATTGTCCCTAATACACCAGATCCTGACCAGTTTGGGGGAAGTACAGCATATGTGGTGCTTCTGCATATCCAATGAAGTCCATCTGGGGTCCACCATTCAATGACTCTGTTGACATCATTCCACGCTCTCCTTAGATGAGAAAAGCTAGACAAGGGGTGAGGTTTTGGTTCAAAGTAGTCAGGGAACTCTTACTATTGGGTCTTTCAGGGAATTGAGGTATAGGACCCTTGACCCAGACACATTTGGCTCCCTACAGAAACATTGAACTATCCACTCCTCTAGGTGAGACAGGTTCTTCAAATTACCAAAATCTTTAAAAGTCAAATCCCTGAGGTACAGCTGTGCCAGTATAAAGGTTTACAGGGAACTAACTCTCTAGCTTCTCATAGCCATAATTCTCCATGTTACTTTACCACATACATAGGAAAAAGAGACCTTCAGAATCTGGGCTATAGTCTGTGCTAGGGCTATGGTAAAAAACATGGCTGGAGATCCTGATACAGTTAAGAGCAGTAGTCACAAACAAGATGCAGTCCACCTGTGTTGCTAGTCAGTGGACTCCTCAGGCTTCTGTTGTAGACTAGTCAGCCTCTGGAGTGACCAAAGCAGGGCTATCATCTTTCAATCATGTTCCTAAAGCCAAGATCTGCATCTTTCAGATCTTCAGCTCATACTGGGCTGATTCAGACACATACTCCCAGGTTTGAGATTCTGGATTCATTCTGCTGTTGTGAATCCAGGGGACTATCTGGTCAACCTTTACTGTAGCAGGGATGGATAGGATAACAGTGAATGGTCCCCTCAGAGGGGTTCCAGGGGTTGGACACTCCATTCTTTTACCCAGACAGCATCCCCTGGTTTGAAAGGGTGAGTGCCCCTGGTCAAACTCACGGGCAATCATTCCTTAGCTCATTGGTGTAGTGTGGCTTAGGATGAGTTTGATGGCTGCCTCTATTGTCTCAGAATGGGGTTTCTGAGTTCCTTTAAATTTTCTCTTTATGACTTTAATAAGAGGAGAGGGCTGCCCATAGAAAATTTCAAAAGAAGAAAGACTGAAGGGTTGGTAGGCAGGGTTGCCAAAGAGGATTGAGTGTACAGGGAACTGAGTGTCCCTGGCACAAAACATTCTTGGGGTCCAAGCTGCGGACATTGCTTATAATTATAACAACTGCAAACCTGGTGCATGGGAGGGAGGAGGAAAGCCTATGGTGAAATAAAGTTTAAGATGGAGGCACTCTACTTTATATCCTTTGATGGAAAAGACAGGGGATCAGTTTCTCACAACTCCCCCTCTCATATTTTTGAACACTTTTCTTCAAACTCTGTGAGCAGCAGTTCATTCTTTGTGTTATGTCCCTTCATCTGGAGCATGATAGCCAGATGATGTCAAGGAGATGGTTTGGTAAGGACAGTCTCCAGTCAAGAATAAATAAACTTTAAAGCACAGATGATTAAAGCAGAGCGCTAGACTGGAAAGGACATTTATAACTGGTTTACACTTAGGCCTGTCTCCCGGTGTGACTGGAGACTTCCAGGTGTGGTTAGTTATTGGAGCGCCTGCTTATGTCTAGTCTACCTTACTATAACTTTATATCTTTGATTATACTTTTCTGCTGGATGTTCAAGACCAAGTTAAAATGTGACCAGTATTAATCAAAATTAACCCCTTTTCCCCCCAATATCAAGGTTAGTTAGGGCTTCCCAGAAGTTAATTGTGGGACCATGTGTAGAACATTTCAGCTCTTCTGTCACTGTTAGCCACATGGTTCACAGTCTTGCTTGACCATGTAGTTTCCTGTGGAAACATAGAAGACGTTTCTCTCATTAGTGAGCCTCCTTTTTAGCACACTGTAGCTTAGCTGATTCCTGTTCTTTGGGGTCTAACAATTTCCTTGCTCAGAAGGGTGATTGACTTACCAAAGTTGTAGGATCTACTAAAATAGATTTCTTGGCTCTTTTTTGACCTTAGAGGGCCAGGACCAAAATATTGGCTGTCCTCTTAGTCTAGTTATATTTTTAGCTTTGGTTCCTAAACCTCAGTTGTTGAACACCCAGGAGGTCAGTTAAACTGGTATTGCAGTGAGGGCAGTAGGTTTAATCATATGATCTTGTCTAGATATCAAGTATCTTGAAATATTTAGTATGACCAGGGAATGTTATTTCTTTCTGAACATAGAAGTTGAATCCCTGCCAAATATTAGCATGTGATAAAGTGATTTTTACAGACAACTTGAGAACATAACACATTATCACAATAATCATAATGACACCATTATATTTGAAGCATCAGGTTTTTGTTATTTCTGAAACACATTTAAATTTTTATCTTAGTATAAGATGTTTTCTTAGTTATCTTTATCTAATTGCAAGATGTCACATGACATACAGAATCTTTTACCTAATTTCTTATCTTTTAATCACTTTTATTACCAGATTGGTATTTAAGTAGAATGTAGTTGCTTGTTTTATAGATATACTTTATAGGTTATTAATGTATCATCTCTAATCATTATAGTAACATTGTCATAACTGTGCAACAGGTATGTACATCATAATACATAACATGATTATATAAAAATTACATTTTTATTTATTTTTTGGGGGGTAGTGAGGACTGAACCCATGACCTCTCACTTGCCAGGCAAGCACTTATGCCACTGAGCTAAATCCCCAGCCCCTAAAATTACATAAATATAAACCTGAAAATAACATTTTCTCACAAAAAGCTGTAGTCTTAGGGGTCTTTTCTCATGAACAACTGTAGTTTGGGGGTTATAAGATGTGTTTGTCAAATCCTGCATTTGGGAAAGCAAGACCTATGCATTAGGGAAAGCATAAAGTTATTTAATATAAAATAAGTTTATAGTAATAATTAGCATTACAACTATATAGAAATATTAACACATGTTCACCTAGTTTTTACTCTTAAGACAAAAGTTAGATTTTTTGACATGTTTATATGGAATTTTTGTCAATTTTGTATCAACTGTAATTAAAGGACATCTTTAGAACTCTTAGAAATTTAGGAAACAATGTTAATGACTACATACAAACTTATTAGAAGTGTATCTCATTTATACAATAACAAAATGCTTATTTAATCAAATCTGGGAGATGTAAATGTAGCCAAGAGCATCAGGACCAGAAATCTTTATTGCTTTTGGTACACAGAGAACATTTTACTTACAACTAGGTTAAATATATCATAATTTGTTTAATAACTTGAGGTATGGTACCATAACACTCCAGGAAAACTGGACAAGTTATTCATCAGTGGAAAAACTTGGCAAATTTTGGTCTAAACAGCTCCTGTTTTAACCACAGAAAGGCATTTTGTTCAATGATTTCCCAAGGTCAACAGGTTTCTACTTAGTTGCCTTATCAATTGTTTTAGATGACTCACCATAACAGTTAACATTTTATCTTTGAACAAGAAAAGATTCTTAAATTATTGCACACAGACAATAATAGGCACTGCATTGATGAAGTTAATTTTGGACACTATGTTGGTTATCTAGGTTATCTAATAACCTGAGTGGAAACATATAATCAACCTTTAAAATACCATTAGTATCAATTGATTTAAATAAGTCTACTATTAAACTATGTGAACCAAAAACATTGGAGCTAATATCATGAGTGTCTACTTATCTATAAGGTGACCACAGTAGAATACATAATTTAGGATTCATATATAGAAACACACACCATTAAAATCATATATAACCTTTTAAATCACATGTAACCATTTAAATCATATATGACACACTAAGGCTTCTATTTGTAAGTCCCATATTATCTTCAAGTCTTTGAATCCTCATCCTATAACCTTTCAACTGGACTTAGCTATTTCTAAAACCCTAGAAAACCAACTTTTATATGGAAGGTCAAAAGAGCCAGAGAAAAATAAAAGGAAAAATAAAATTGCTTTAGGTACCTTAAATCAATGAATACAAAAGACATAATCACACTGTTACTTTTACATCATAGTGCACTCTTAGAAATATTGGCCAAGTTGAGCTACAACTATAATAACCTGTTATAAGTTTATTGTGAATTGTCTCATCAGCCAATTTATTTGGAGTGATCAATTGGTGTAGACATTTCTTGCAATAAAATAACACTAGTAAGGAAGTGGGAGAGTAAAACCTTTATAGGCTTATATCCAGAAAGAGTCAGGGGGAAAGGGGCAAAGCTTGAGGTTATATCTTTTTATTTCCTAAGTTAACTTCAGAGGAGCAATCAACCTTTAACTTAAATATAAGTCACGTATTCTTATGGCTTTGTGTCTAGATCCCCTCCCTCTAAGACTCCTGTGATCATAGGGCCTTTTCAGGGATGGCCGAATTAGGGGTATGTGACTAGTAAATCAGTTCACTGATTGGTCTGGCATAGTTCTGGCTAGGATTAAGGATGTGAGTGTACACTTACCCTAGCGTGGGTAACCTGCATACAATACAAAGGACAGAGTCTTTCCCCCCACCTCCTTTTTGTTTTTTCTCTTTCACCACCATGAACTATTGCCCTTCTGTCATGTGCCATCCTGCCTTGGAGCCAGGCCAATTATGGACTGAAACCAAACTATGAGCTAAATAAACCTTTCCTCCTTTAACTTTGGTGTCCAGGTACTTTGTCTCACCAATGAGAAAAGTAACTAACATACATACCAAAGAAAGCAGAGGCCAAACACCTCCATCCCCTCCCATGTGGTAGGAAGTGCTAGGTTCTTTTAATCTCCAGCTCCCTACCTATTTGGTAACCAACAGAAAAAAAGGTTCAGAGTCTGAGTTGTTTTTATTTAGCCCAGATTTGATTTAAAATTATTTTTCCATAATTTTGGTTATAGCTTCATTCTTTCTCCTTTGATCTTAGATTATTACACTTTTAAATCTATCAACAGACTTTCAACTAACATTGAATAAGTACTGTTATTTCAAAACCCACAGATAGCAGAGAAAAGAGCAAGTTAACCCTGTAATTGTAGTTTAAAAATTTACAGTTCACAAGAAATATTTTAAGCAGATTGATTAAATAAAAATACCAATTTAAATTGGAAACTACAAGTAAATTATCAATTAGCCAAGATTTGTAATAATGGGCTCTCCCTGAGACCCTGGGCTGGCTCTCATATCACAGCATGAGCATTTTGTGAATGACTGTTTTTATTGGGTTAAGGGGAGTTGTGCTTTTCTAATTGTTTCCTAAGCCAGGAAAAGGGTGCGCTTTCTTGCCTCATGTGGCTGTGCCCATGGCACCAGGAGTTGGCCCTTCCTTAGCTGCTGCCAGCTTCATTCTAGGTGGAGCCATCAGGGTCATTGGCTGGGGCTAGGGATTCCAGAGGATCTCATGTGGAGAAGGGAACTGCAGGCGAATCCTCTTTTGTTAAGTCCCCAAGTTTGGGGGGGATAAAATACAACTGGTCCCTGTCCCCAACACAAGGCATAATCATCTATCTCCTCCTGAGACCCTGGTCTTTTATCATTAACAAATTTGATCAACAATTAACATACCCAGTCCTCACAGTCCTCATCCAATCTGAACTTTGCTCAGAAAATGGATGGGAGAAGACAGATTTGTGGTCAAATGAA
>PVJX010002514.1:0-16952 GCA_004027295.1 Dolichotis patagonum | reverse complement strand
TTACATCAGAACTACACATGAGAACACAGAGGCTGATGTCTCTATGTCATAAAAAGTTCCCCCCAACACATCAAGAGGGGCGTTACCATAATATCAATAAAGCTTCATTCATAAAAATTAGGGCTAAAATTGAGATGGTTGTTGCCATTACACTTTAATATCTACCTTGATTTTTGGTTTATTTTTCTGTGTCAATACGAACTGCAAAATCATGCAAATTTGAGCAGTAAACTTAAGTGTTAACAATCATGGGCCCATTGTTTTCTTATAATCTTGAGATATTTGTAAGTTGAAAATTTGGAAAAGACTAAAATATTTCAGTTCCCAGTGGAATCTCTGCACTAATCCATCACCACTTACACTTTCCATTTGTTGTTCTTATTGTTGTTGCTTTTTTCAATTTCAAAATAGGTTAAAAGTTCAAAAGGATGCCAGTGCATATTCACTACTTGTGAGAAATAGTAAGCTGTGATTTATACTATAAAAAAACCATACTCAGTAACAAAAAGTGACTGTGATAATTGGGCTTATGAAAGTCAGAAACCTGTAGATAAAAGACTCAAGACAGAAAAAAACCCACATACTATACTTTTTTACAAAGTTCAAGAATAGTAAGGATAATGGCTACAACAGAGGCAGGGGGTATTGAGAGAGAAGGCATTTAAGAATTGCGAAGGTTGCTGGAAATACTGTGTAACATGATTGGGGAGGTAGCTACCAGGTTGAGTCCATTTAGAATTTGTACATTCTACTAAACTGTTCCTCCATAACAGAAACTTTTGAAATAAATTACAACTAAAGCTATTCTTTTGTTGGAATGGAAGTTGCGGAGGAAGGCGATTTCTGTGTTAGAGGAACTAAGTATTAAACTTCCTTGCATACAACACAGAAATGTGTGTTTGGTAATGACTATCGGTAATCACTTCAAGAGCTAAAAGTGCACCTCAGTGTCCACAGAAACAAGGACAAAACATTTGAAAGCTAAGCGAAATAAATGGGAATATAAGGATCTGTGAGCAGAATCAAATCAATGCTGCGGCTGTTACCTTAGGTGAGAACAGGCCAAATGGCCTTGTGAAAAGCAGAGATGATTAGATTTGCTAACAAAACAGTCTTACATTTTTTACAGGATATAATAGAATGGAGGCAGTTTGCTAGTAAATACAAAGAAAAAGAGATCAAGAGTTGAAAGAGGACAAAAAGAAGTGTGAAAGGTATACTTTGTATGGAAATACCAGACTGATTCTTATATTTACTGAGCCACAAAGAAATTACATATATACACACATTTATGTAATATATATATATATATATATATATATATATATATATATAATCTGGATATGTTCTATGTAAGTTATTGCTTTTCAATTTTCATCTATTAAAGTATATATTTAAAAGACATTAAGTTACATTAAATAAACACATATGCTTGTATTATTATCTTTGTGTAAATTTTTGGCATTTAATGGTGTAATTTATACCAAATGACATTTATTTCCCCCTAGGTTTGTTTTCCTTAAAAATTACATATTTTCAGCTTGATAGGAATGGCTGTAGATTTTTTGATTTGTACAAAAAGGGTTTTTTATTTTGCAAATATTCTTGATGTGAGCCACTCTTGGTGTGAGTCACTCACTTGATGTGAGTTATAATAACAATCATAACTGTTGTCACAGATTCATCTAGCTTTCTCAGATGAGCATTTAAAAGGAATAAGAGATGACCTCCTTGCAGCCAGGGGGTCACTGGACCCCACCCAGCCTTTCTCACCAGAAACATAGGAAGGGAGATCAGAGTTCTGAGATTTAGGAAGATTTTGTGTTGTGAGGTGTAAGAGTCTTACACTGTAGTGGAAAATTAATAGACTGTGATTGTGAAGTTTTGGCTTTTTTGAAGTATATAGCTGGCCTGTCTTATTCTCACTGTGCTAACTACAAAATCTCCCACATTCATCATTATATTTTTATTTCAAGTATTCTGTGTTTAATGATCTTTCTATAGCTTAAATATAATTGTTTTACTACCAGATGAAAGTATATTAAAATATAATAGATAATCCCATTAAGTGCACAATGACTAAAAACGTTTGCATAGTTTTTCCTGTGATGGGGCACACTACGCATTCTCTTGTTGGTGCACAATCAACTGGGATTTCACAGAGGAAAGGAGAATGAGCTCCATATGCTTGGGTCTTGTTTGTATTGAATGAAGCATGCTGTCCACCTTCTGGAGACTTGAACTTGCATAATTTTAATTAAGTGGTCATGTACAAGCCTGAAGTCATGAAAGGTCACTGCAGAGCAGTAACCTTTCCTATCCACAACATATTTCCCTCTCAGACCCAGAAACCTGATGAGGATTGGCCCACTCAGGATGCACTTTAATTAACCTGACAGCAGGAAGGCTTTGTTTACAGAGTTGCAACAAAAATGAGTGGCACACAAGGTAGCACTGGTGATCCTCAGTGTAATCATTGTTTTTTGTGTATGTGGTTTGCTTTGTCCCTTTAAGATGATTTTTTCTTATTTTAAAGAGAATAAAACAAAAGAGGACAAAACAAAGCAGATCAGAACAGAACAACATAAGCAACACAGCACTTTACAACAAGACAACTGGATACTAACAGTAGCTACCATAATGTCTCTTTATTTGTAATAGTTGAGCATGGCTTCAAATACAATAATATCAAACATAACAAAATATTATAAAACCATTCAAAAGAATGACAGAATTACAGGGCATTCTGCACTGAATAACAGAAAATGATCAATGGCTACTATAATATCTCATTTTCAACAAAAAATTATTTATATTATCACATATATTAAAATCCCAATAAGACATAACATGATAGAACCAATGGTAATAGAAGAATAAAAGCATGGTAGGACTTCAAAGCAAGATGATACCAAATCAGCAATGGCTGCCAAAATGTTTTGTTTTCTTCAAAACAGCTGTTCATACAATCACACATAACAAAGTCAAACAAAACAGAGTAAAACCATTCCAACGGACGAATGAAAACATTGAAAGGCTTCAAAGCAATGAAATGGGGAATCATGATTACCACAAAATCTTATATACTCTTACAAACTCTCATACTAG
Source organism: Dolichotis patagonum (assembly GCA_004027295.1). NCBI lineage: Eukaryota > Metazoa > Chordata > Mammalia > Rodentia > Caviidae > Dolichotis > Dolichotis patagonum. Next base: position 13,844 of record PVJX010002514.1, on the reverse strand, counting down.
GGAGATTATATGGTATTTACACATGTGCATTTGGTTTATTTCGCTTATTAATAGGGTCTCAAGTTGCATCCATTTATTTATAAATATCTCAATGTGATCATTGTTTATATCTGGGTAGTAAGTACTCCATTGTATAAAAATGCCACAACTTCTTTATCCATTCCTCAGTTAATGGGCACTTAGGTTGTTTCCAAGATCTGGCTATTACAAATTGTGCTGCTATAAACATGGGTGCACATATATCACTGTGGTATGATGTTTTCAGTTCTTCTGGGAACATGCCTAGAAGTGGAATAGCTGGGTGAAATGGGACTTCCAAACTCAGCTTTTTGAGGAATGTGCAGACTGACCTCCACAGTGGTTGCAACAGTCTACATTCCCACCAACAGTGAACAAGGGTTCCTTTTTCCCCATAGTCTCTCCAGCATTTGGTGTTGGTAGCTTTTTTTTTTTTAATCCTGGTCATTCTTTCTGGAGTGACATTGAATCTCAGTGTGGTTTTCATTTGCATTTCTCTAACGACTAATGGTGATGAACATTTTTTCATGTATTTATTTGCCATTCGTATTTCTTCATCTGAGAACTGTATATTCATCTCCGATGCCCATTTTTGGATTGGGTCTTTGAATTTCAAGGGTCTGATTTTTTTAAAATTCTTTATAAGTTCTAGACAGAAGTCTTTTGTCTGAGGGACAGTTCACTAAGATTTTTTTCCCAGTTTGTGGGTTTTCTTTTCACTCTGCTGGAGATCTCTTTCAACGTGCAGAAACTCTTTAATAAGATATGGTCCCAGTTATTGATTCTGGGAAGTATTTCCCATGCAGTTTGATTCTTGTTCATGAATTGTCTACCTACCCTATGTCTTCAACATTTTTACTGACTTTGTCTTCCAGCAGATTTAGTGTTTCTGTTTTAATATTTAGATCTTTGATCCATTTAAATTTTAATTCAGTACATGGTGGTAGGCATGGGTCTAATTTTAGTCTTCTGCATATGGATAGCCAATTTTTCCAGCACCATTTATTAAAGAGACTATCATTCTTCCAGTGAACATGTTTGGCTCCTTTATCAAAGATAAGGTGGTTGGTTGTGTTTGGGCTTGTGGTTGTATCTTCCAATCTATTCCATTGATCTTCAGATCTGTTTTTATTCCAGTACCATGTTGATTTTATTACAGTAGCTTTGTAGTATAAATTCAAGTCAGGGATTGTGTTGCCTCCTGCCTTGCCTTTTCTGCTTAGAATTGCCTTTGCTATTCTAGGTCTCTTCTGCTTCCAGATAAATTTTAGCAGTGATTTCTCTAGATATATGAGGTATGTTAGTGGTATTTTGATTGGGATTGCATTGAATCTGTATAACAATGTTGGGAGAATGGCCATTTTCACAATACAAAGAATCAGTGATTCAAGAAGTTTGTTCTTTGAAAGAATAAACAAAATTGATAAGCCCCTAGCCAACTGTCATGGTTTATGTTGGTGGCCCCCAGGCCTCATGTATTTGCATTGTGCATTTGTGATTGGCTCATTGTCTAGTGCTTGAGTTGGTGGTGTCCATGCTACACCACCCTAGAGGGTGGAGCCAGGATGTGATGTAATAGCAGGAAGAAGGTGTGTCTCTCTTGCTGGTTCCTGCTTGCTGTTTGTAGCTACCCATGAACTGCGGCCCCACCATGCCACCCTGCCTTGGAGCCAACTGAGTATGGACTGAAACATCCAAAAACTTTAAGAAATAAACCTTTGCTTTCCCAACTCTGGGCATCAGGTATTTTGTCTCAGCGATGATTAAAAAGTAACTAAGACAGAATTTGGTACCGAGGAGTGGGGTCATTGCTGTGACTATACCTGACCATGTTTTTTGAGAGGCTTTGGAAATGGCTTGTGGGCAGAGTTTGGAAAGGTTCAGACTTGCTGCCTGGATACATAGAGCTGGAGCAGCTGAGGCTGTTCTGTAGAGGAGATTCTGGTCAGAGCTCAGGAGACCAGAAGGCTGACAGAAAGCCAGATAGTAAAGACCAGGCTTGCAAGGTTTCTGCTGGGAAGGAGGACTGTATTGGTTGTTGGACTCCCTATGATGTGTGTTATGGCTTGGCAGAAAGGTTGTCTGCATTTTGCTCATGCCCAGAGACTTTTCCTGAGACTGAGATTAAGGGTAATGGACTGATTAACCTGGCAAAGGAAATTTCAAGGCAGTCAAGTGTTGAGGCTGTGGCATGGCTATTGTTGGCGGCTTTTAGCCAGATCTATGTTGCAAATCAAGAGCGAAGAGCCCAGCAGGGTAATTTAAAACACTGTGAGTTTGGCCAGAGGGAAAACTCCAGTGAAGCTGTGGATTGTAAAGATAGAGATGAGACTTTAATTGCTGAGAAGAAACAGAGAGATATGAAAAATGACCACTGGGCATCCCAGGAAGCAGCGGGTCTCCACCCTTTGCAGCCCCAAAACTGCAAAAGTGAAAGAATTTTCTCAGATGAGAAAGCTTCAGAGCACCATGCTCCAGAATGGCATAGGAGGCCACATGAGATTCCAGAATGGCGGCAGCCACATGAGGTTCCAGAATGGTAGCAACATAGAAAAGATTTTCTTCACAATCAGGTAAACAGAGCTCAGTGATCTAGGCAATTGACCCCTACAGCCAAGAGAGAGAAAAGCCTGGCTACTGCTCCAGTTGGCAGCAAGCTTTGGCAGCATCCACATGGTGCTGACTTTAGGTGCAAGGAAAATGCACAAATTCTGAGGGTAAGAAGCTCCACCTCTTTTGCAAAGGGCCTGGGAGGCCAAGCAGTGTGCCCCTGAGAGGGCAATATGTAAAGATGTAAGTGTGAAGCCAAAGGTGCAGTGGAGACCCCACATGTTTGGAAAAGCCAAGAACGTGGATCATCAAGGAAAGCTGCAACAACTGAGCACAGAAGGTTTAAGAGAAAAGCTGTGGGAGCTGAATTCCCTGGAAGTGCCAAGGGGGTGGAATCACCCAAGCCTTTTGGAGCTTGCAACCAGATTGCTTCAAATGCTGAGCATGGAACTCTATGACTTAATGTTTGCCCTGCTGGATGTTGGACTTGCTTTGTTCCCAATGCTTTATATCCCCCCATTTGTAACTTTTGGAATGGTAAAGTTTATTTTGTGCCTTTGCATTTCAGAAATGTTTAACCCTGTTTCACTTGTACAGGGGGTTACAGTTAAGAGTTTTCCATAGATATTTGAGGAGACTTGGGACTTGGACTTCTCAGCAATGCTGAAAATATAAGGACTTTGGCAACGTTTGGAGATGGACTAAATGTCTTTTGTATAAAGGTTGTACATGAATCTCTGAGGGTCAGGGATGGAATGTCATCGTTTATGTTGGTGGCCCCAAGGCCTCATGTGTTTGCATTGTGCATTTGTGATTGGTTCATTGTCTAGTGCTTGGATTGGTGGTCTCCATGCTACACCCTCCTAGGGGGTGGAGCCAGGATGTGATGTAAAGGCAGGAAGAAGGTGTGTCTCTCTCACTTGCCGGTTCCTGCTTGCTGTTTGTAGCTGCCATGAACTGCAGCCCCACCATGCCACCCTGCCTTGGAGCCAACTGAGTATGGCCTGAAAATTCCAAAAACTTTAAGAAATAAACCTTTCCTTTCCCAACTTTGGGCATCAGGTATTTTGCTCAGTGATGAATAAAAAGTAACTAAGGCACCAACATTATTTAAAAAAGGGAAGAAAAAACTGAAGTTCATGAAATGAGGAATGAAAAAGGTGAAATTATTACAGACTCTGTGGAAATACAGAAGATCATCAACAACTATTTTGAAAACCTCTACTCTCATAGGTTCGATAGCACAGAAGAAATGGACAGATTCCTAGATACATATAAACTACCACAGCTGGGTCAGGAAGATGTAAAACTGCTGAATAACTGAATTTATATTAATGAAACTGAAAACATAATTAAGTCCTTGCCAACAAAGAAGAGCCAAGGCCCAGACATATTCACTGCAGAATTCTACAAGAAGTACAAAGAAGACTTAATTCCGACACTCTTCAAACTCTTCAATGAAATCAAAAGGGAAGCAATTATCCCTAAGCATTCCTGGAGGCAAATATTACTCTAGTAACAAAACCTGAGAAAGACCCAACTAAAAAGGAGAACTATAGGCCAAGCTCCCTAATGAACATAGATGCAAAAATTCTCAATAAAATATTGGTGAACAGGATGCAGCAAATCATGAAAAATTTTATACACCATGACCAAGTAAGATTCATCCTAGGAAAGTAGGAATGGTTCAACATACATAAATCAATAAATGTAATCCACCATATTAATAGACCCAAAGTAAGAACCAGATGATCATCTCTATAGATGCAGAAAAGGCTTTTGATAAGGTCCAACACTGATTCATGATAAGAACCTTACAGAGAATTGGAATAGATAGTCTTTACCTCAATATGATAAAGGTCATCTATGAAAAACCAACAGCCAGAATCATATTAAATGGCCAAAAACTGAAAGCTTTTACCTTAAAATCAGGCACAAGACAAGGATGTCCCTTATCACCACTCCTACTCAACATAGTACTGGAAATACTAGCCAGAGCAATTAGACAAGAGAGATAAATAAAAGGAGTAAAGATAGGAAAAAAGGAAGCTAAATTACCACTATTTGCAGATGTTATGGTTCTTTACATAGAACATCCCTAAACTCCATTGAAATACTCCTAGATGCAATAAATAAATTCAGTAATGTAGCTGGTTACAAAGTCAATACTCAAAAAGTAATAGCATTCCTATACAGTAACAACAAATGCACTGAGAGAGAAATAAGAGAAGCCACACCCTTCACACTAGCATCAGACAAAATGAAATACTTAGGAATGAATCTCACGAAAGAAATAAAAGAGCTATGCAGGGAAATTTATAATACCCTGAAAAAGAAATCAAACAGGGCCTCAGAAAATGGAAAGACATCCCTTGTTCATGGATAGGAAGAATAAATATTGTGAAAATGGCCTTTAAGGTGATTTTTAAAACAATGTTTAAAAAGCAAAATCTGAAGTTGAAAATTGAGAAGTCATATTGGTAATATCTATACAGAAACATACAATGTTTAGAGAAGCTTAAAGCCATTGACATAGGAAATCTATTTCATTCTCTGATTCTTTGAATCTATGTTTTCACTGAGGAATGCTTATTCATTTCCATATTGTTATTGTTATTCTCCAGGGTCTCATAAAATTGTAGATCTATAGTTGATCTAGTCTAAACTCAGGAAACATGTAATTCAGCCCCTCGCTGTGAAGTTAGTCCTCATTCTTTTCTCATGGAGACCGTGTCAAGCACATTTCAGAGCACATGTTGCAAGTACTGATTAAGTCAGATTTCCTTGTTCTTTATATAAAGGCATCTTAGGAGCATCACAGGAGAAGATGGGACCTGACACACTATCCTGAAATGATTCTTTTCTCATAAAAGTTAATCTTGGTACTTCTCTGAACTGTAAAATCATGAAGGTGTGTCTGTCAATATTTCACAACTCAGAGTATAATCATTCATTTCAGTACACATTGTTTGACAGTGCATTTCAAAGGCAAAATCCCCATGAGAAGACAGAAAGTATGTAAGACTATCATTTCCTTATAACTATACTACTAATCTCTGTTAGTTCATCTAAAAGAACAATTTATGCTCTCACTGGTTGATTGTTTAGTAACTTTTTCATGCCTAAGTCTTATAATCTGAAAAATTACTTTGAAGATAATAATAATATGCAATATTAACTAGTGTTAATTTCCTATTATTTTGTTTTGAAATTCCATATCATCATTTTTATTATTTTTTGTTTTTAAAATAAAAAATAAAGTAATTGCTGATAAGAAGTTAAAAAAAAGTTCTATTGAAATATGACTGATACTAATGCATATATTTTGCAATTTGATTAGATTTGACACATGAATAAAGCCATAAAACTATACTCATCATCAAGGTAATGAACATATTTGTCACTCCTAAAAGTTTTTCCATGTACTTTGCTAATATCTCCTTTCTGCTATTCTTTGATATTGATTTTGTATCCTGAAATCCTGATAAACTGTCTTTTTAAATCTTGTAGGTATCTTTTATAAGATTTTGTAAGATTTTCTAAATGTAAAAAATAGAATAGCAAAAGTAAATAGTCTTGCCTTTTTTTCTGAACCAAGAGGAAAAATGTTTAGTTTTTAACTATCAAGTATTATGTTAGTTTTAAATTGTTGATAGATGCCTTTTATCAAGTTAAAAATGTTCTATTCCTATTTCACTGAGAGTGTCAGAAATAGATGTAAATACTGTTAGATATATTCTTCTACATCAACTAAGAGCGTTGTATGACCTTTCAAACTTATTTGTCTAATATGGTGACATTGACTCTTCCAGTGCTAAACCAACTATTATTTCCTGAGGTAAACTTTATTTGTAATGATTTGTTATACTTTTTGTGTATTCACATCATCCTCATGTGTCTCATTTACATGTAATATATTTTTGTGGCTTTTAAAACCTTTTCTTTGTATTGATGTGTAGTAATTTGATTGTAATATAATTTCCTGTTTATTTCTTAGTTACTAGGCTTAGATTGCCCAAACTATTCCACTCTGTGGATTTTCATCAAGCTTGGAAAACCTCCAGTCAGTATGGCCTGAATAATTTTGATTTCTATTCCTCTTTTTCTTGTCTTTGGACACTTCCCTGAGACTTGAATTGGCTGCTCAAAGATGTTCCACAGCTTACTCATGTTCTGATCTGTCACTATTTTTCCCTTTGTATCAGTTTCATTCCTTCATTGTTTCTACTGTTATGCTCCCAACTTTATATGTGTCTTGTGTAGGTAAAATCTGCTGCTGATTCTGTCCAGTGTAATTTGTCTCTCAGATATTGTAGATTTCATCTTTAGATATTTCTTTATGCACACACACTTACATTTTCCATCTCTGAGACAAAATACCCAACACCTAGAGTTGGAGGACAGGTTTATTTTGGCTCAGTCTGTAGTGGTTTCCATCTGTATCTGACCAGCTCCAAGGCAAAGCAGCATGTCAAAGGGGCATGGCAGAGCAGGGAGGAGGCAGCAGCAACCAAACAGCAGAAGTAGCAAGCCACAGCAGCAACCCTTTATCCAGGCTACCCACCCTTAGGGCAGGGAGCACCCACACTAGGGTAAGGTACCTTTAATCCTAGCATTGCATCTTTAATACCAGCATCACATCTTTAAACCCAGTATCACACATCATAGATCCAGTCATGTCTGAAAAGTCCCACCTATAACTGCCTGAGGCTTTGGGGGGACATCTAGATACAAATCATAGTGTGCACGCACACACACACTCTCTCTGTCTCTCTCTTACTCTCTGTTTCTCCCTCTCTCTCTCATGTACACACATACACACACATACAAAGAGAGAATGCTGAATATTTGGTAACATTCAAATGGATGCTTCTGCTTATTTCACTTCCTGTTTTCCAGTTCTTCATCCTATGAACACTAACTGGACTGCACTTCCAAGATGCTCATCTCTGTCATCTCAATTAAAGGATCTGCTGGCCTCATTCTCTGTCTCTCTTTCCTGTGACCTGGACTGGAAACTCTTCAGGCATGGGGAAAAAAAGTCACATGGGGAAAAAAAGTCTAGTACCTATTATGTCATCTTCCCTTTGCCCTGGAATCAAGTTATAAGTCACTTTTTATTTCTTTTCAGACAGGGTAGTTTGGGAAATATGGCCGTGCTATGTGAGATAGTGAAATTTGATCTGTGCTTAAAAATTTATCACTGGAGTAGATGACTAGACACAATAAAGTAATACCACCAATTACACAAAATTTTATAAACTATAGGTAAATATATAACACACACAAACAGATTTGGAAGAATATGTAATGGAAATAACTTCACATGGTTCCTTACTTCACATCACCAGTACCCCCATCTCTTTACAATGTGCCATTACAGATTAAACCATGAGGAGGTAGAATCTGATTCCACAGTCCTTCAGTTAAGATTGATATTCTAATTCTCTCTGACTAATAGGATGAGGCAGAGATGATACTGGGGCCAATTCTATAGCTACACCTCAAGACACCTTGCACAATTTTCCTCTCCCCTTGCACAAGAGAGTGCAAGGCTGAACTAGTTGATGAAATTTCAGAGTTCAGATGGTAAAGAGGGCAGCAATTGACACTGAGGATTACTAAATTCAATGAGCTCTCACTAGATTTGATTATAGACACGCTTTCAGCTGACCCTCCCAAAGACACAGACATACTTAAGTTTACCCATGGAATTATGAGCTAGCTGATGTTTGTTTAAACCACTATGGTTTATTATGCTTCAATAGCTAAATGTTACTGTATATTTACAAGCAGGTACGTGCATGTGCCAGACTTCAGTGAAAATTATCTATCATTAAATATGCCTGTCCAGGCAAATAGTGTCCCATAGCTGTACTAACTCTTTTTGTTAAATTCAAAATCTTCAGTACACTGGCTAAGTTTTCACCATCTTGAATAAAAGTCTTTAACGAAATATCAAATCAACATTTGCAACACAAACTAATGCCTTTTAAAGTAATGCGTAGGGATTTTGTACATGATTTACTCTCATCCATATTATAGATATATTTGCTTAAGAACAAATTGGATATATGAAGCTTTTGAAAGTTTAAAAGTTACTTAAAAAATTTACTCATTTTTCATAGAAATATGTTATCAAATTCCTGACTTCTAAGTGCAGTTTCTTTGCTTTAAAATTTTAAATTCACTGCTTGCTATAAATGCTCATTTTAAGAAGATATAAAATTAAATTTGTGCAAGTTGCTCAGAAACATTTCTGTTAAGAAGCATCAAGGCCAAAATTGGAAAACTCTTGGCAAACATGTGAAGTTACCAAACTGATGGTACATGCTGGATCAATGTTCTTACCATATACCCTCCACCTATGGCAATCATTCCATTGAGAGTGACTTTGGTAACCACAGAGTGCATTGTGGTTTGTACACCTTGCAATCTGGAGGATTTTCCACCTGATGGTTAGTTCATCAAATGTTTTGTTGAGGGTGACATCAAATAATCTTTTGTGAGAGAACACTATGCCTAATAAATTTATCTGGCATTTTCAGAATATAAAATGAAAAGAAAGAATTTTTTATATATTTTAAAAATTTCCAGAAGAATAACAATTACCCTTTAGGGATGGTGGATTAGATAGGAGGAGTACAAGGAACTGAAATATTATAGATCTTGATCTAGGGAAAGTTACCAAGATATACATATAAGCATTCACTGAGATTTAAGATTCATGGATTTGATTTATCTGTCATTCTAAAAAAAAAAAAACTCTATCTATATATTTTTGTAGACTAAAGTACATAAGAAAGGATATGTTGATCCTGGAAAGGGATCAACAAAAAATATAATACTGGGCCATCCTTAAGCTGAAATTTAATATGCTCCAAAATATAAACTTTTTAAGAAAAATCTATTCAATTAAACTTTATTTAAGCACAAAATTATTAAAATACTCTGTGAAATTACATTCAGGCCACATGTACAAGGTACATATGAAACATAAATGAATTTTGTGTTTAGATTTGTTCATTCCTGAGGTGTTTATACATATATATAATATATATATAAAGTTATATATATAATATATAAAGTTATATATATAATATATAAAGTTATATATATAATATATATAATATATATATAATATAATATATATATATATATATATATATATATATATATATATATATATATATATGCAGTATTTCAAGATCTGAAAAACATCTGAAACACACCTTAGATGAACTGCTTCAGATAGTGCTTCTTCTCTGAAGCACTTCAGATAAGGCTGTTCAACATACAAGGATGGCCAACCTTTTAGGGCCTTGAAAGGTAAGTTTGTTGTAATACTCAAGCTATAGGTTCACCACTACTGACCTATGATAACAAGTGAAAGAACTAGTAGTGTATAGCAAAGTATTATTTTCTTATCTTTTACAAGGTTAGCAAACATATAACAGCTGATGCTATGAATAAATTTATTCTCAGTAGGAACAATTTAGGAGAACTGGGGCTTCAAGCATTATTGTTTCCCATTAGAGGTAGACATCACAAGGGGCAGTTATGTTTTCTAACTAAACATCTCATTGCCATAGTCAGGAGAGGATCTATCTTAGGTGAGGATCTATCACAGGGTTCATAAAATCATATCCTACATGCCAAATCTAAGATGCCACATGTCTGTAAAAATGGTGAACTGTAACACTGAAAAACACTTCTCTTTTATAATGTCTTTGATTGCATGCACACTAGAACTGTCACAGTGAGTAAATTGTGACAGTGACCTTATGACAAAGAAAACTTAAAATACCTACTATGTTGTCCTTTGTTGAAAATTTTTTGATCTCTGATCCACAAGAAGTATTATCTGAAATTATCGCTGTGCATAATTATATATATGTGTGTATCTGGGTTAAATGCAGAGAATTATGCTCATACCATGATGTACATATATATCAGTTGGAGGCAGTGTACCTCACAAATATCTTTACATTCTTCCTTACAGCAGTTCTGTAATATAAACATTATTTTCCACTTTTTAAGCAGCATAAACAATTGTAGACCAGATAAAATGTTGACAATCATCATGTCTAAGAAGTGACTAAAATTAGATATAAATTTACATCGTCCTTACCCCAACATTTTTTCCCATGAAGTTTCAAATTCATATTTGCAATGAGTAGCCTGAGATCTAGAGTAAGGTGAGTGTGGATGATCTGTCTTAGTGTCCACAAGGGCTACATGTGAGAAAGAGGCAGCAGATGGGCCTGTGAATTCCAGGCACAGGGAAGCACACTTCAGGTGAACCCTTGTGAGTCTCTCATCACAGCTACCCGGCTTGGGTATCTTGCAAAAGGAACTGATGCTTCCATAGCAGTCATCCTGGTAATCAATCATCCATACAAACCCTTTCACTCTTCTTTCCTATATGTATAGAATCTATAAGAAATAAAGCCAAGGTCTCCTTCAATAGTAAGTTCATGCAGAGACTAATCTATATTGGAGTCTTTTGTTTTTACTTTGTGTAAACTCCTTTTCTGTGTACAAGTGGTTGGTTTTATGTGACATTCATATTTGCAGACTTTTATTGTAAAGATAAAGGCAGATTGAATGATATCAGTGACCATAAGACTGTGGAAAGCGTCAGATGAGAGTCAGTTTCTTTCATAAAATATCAATCCCAGATCCTTTGAGGGATGGAAAGGTGGACAGAGTTTTAGAGACTCCTTGTACCCCTACTCTCTATAGCACATGGTCTTCTGTTTTTCTGAAGGTGACTGAAAGAATGAGAACTCACAAGAAAGAGTCAAGCCTCTCATACAGTGTGTGTTCAACTCAGTCCCTGGAAAAGAAGGGGTTAATTTTGCAAACGAATGAAAATTAGCAGACAAATTACCATAATGTTGGTAGCTTAAAATAATGCACATTTACTCCCTCACAGTTCTGCAGTTTGGAAGTGTGAGATCAAGCATGTGCAGCCTGAGTTTCAGGGCGGGTCCACTCCTTCGTTCTCACAGTTTGCAGTGGTTGCCAGTGCTGCAGGTTCTGGGCAACAGAACATAGGCATATCTTTTTAGGGTCCTGATTTAGATTCAGCACCCTGCAGAGATTTTAAACAAGAATATACAAGAGTCTTTCTTTCTCTAAAATCAAAATGTTTCATTTACCTTGTTTTTATTTACTTTTGTTCTTCCTCAAGAACTTGGAGAGACCGAGAACTGGTTCTGATGGCTGGGAACACTGAGGTTTGAGAGGGAGCTCGCTTTGCACTATTGCTGTGAAATGGTCTCTGAGTTGCCTTTCTCTTCCATTCTATTGAAAATTCAAGAAAAACCTGGTTAAAAGTTACAGCCTGGCTGTTGTGTGTTCTGAGCAAGCAGGGTAGGACCTGCGCTCACAAATGGGCCAAAAATCATGGGGTTTACTGTGTCTCAGACTTTAATTGATGGCAACCAGCAGAGGTGGTTGATGTTGAGGTATGGAGATTATTCTCTGTGGAAATATGGGTAAAGAGCAAAAGAAACATGAGAGCAAGCAGCAGGAATATGAAGCAGTTGAAGGTCCCTGATGCAATGTCATGGCAAAGGTCAAAGAACTGGAGGTTTTTGAGGTGGGGATGGAAAGTAATCACTTCCAAGCAAGAACCCATGAGGGTGTTGGAAAGAGGCTAAGATAGTTTCTATGCCCTTCATAGACCACTGCATCCTGGCCCATACAGTACTAACAATAGTAACCACTTTGAAGGAGAAAGGTGATGATTTCCTATACAGGGGAAATTTTACCTTTAGTGCACTTCAACTAAAATATGTTGAACACACCAAAATGTTAATACCATCATCAGAGAGTGGGAGTTTATGATTGGAAATGATATAGCTTAATTTTTCACTTTGTTATGTGACTTTGTGTGTCACTTGAACCACACTACACATTCTATTTCCTTTGCAGAAAAAAACACTATAATTTCATAATCAAGAGCAGCAGGCTTAGAGAACATATGCAAACCATGCTGACCATTAATCCAGACCCACTGTGGGGATGTCAAATACAAAAATTGAACATTAATGCTACCAGGAAATTGAAACAGAAAGAAACCAAAATCCTTTTGTAAAATTTAAGAAAGATGAAAATGCAATTCAAATGCAGAATTCACCCTGGTGGGTAATTTGGCAAGATATATTAGTTTCTTCTAGACTCAGAATCTACAGGCAGATTAAATGCAATAGGCAGGAAATGGACAGAACTTGAATGTAAAGCAAAAGACAAACATAGCCGTAATGCTATTTTTCAGGTTCATGTGTCATAATGGAAGAAATAATAGTGTAAGTTGGCAACAGGATATGTCAGTGTTTTCCATCTCCAAAATGTCACCAGCAGTTAGGAAATAATTTTAGCCACAGCTATCATGGGCACTATTCATATTATGAATGAGAGAGGGAAAATTTGGAAATCTATTACATATTATAAATCTCTCATGCTGACTTAATCAAGGAATATAAGAATTTCAAATAGGCATATACATTAAATAATGTCCAACTCAATGGGTGTCATGTAATGCAAATGACCAGGGAATGTCATTTTTATTTGGAGGGCATTGTGACTGAGAAGTAACTTCCATGTTCTGGATACTGAGAATTATTCTTCCATACCTACTGATACCTGGTAGAGTTCCTGTAAGCATTATCTACCACTCTTAGGTTAGAGTGACATTATCAAGAAAGTGTTGGACAAATAAGTGTTATTTATTAATCAATATCATGTGCCAGGCACATAATAAGTACTTTTGGTTCTGATATTTAATTTATTCATCATGTATCAGCAATTGGGGTTAATAACCATATATTTTTATAGATAAGATAAAGCAAAGAGATGAAAAATTTGGACTAAGAAAACTAATAAATACAGAGGCATAATTTTAGTGCTAGTCTGTCTGATTTTATTAATTCTTTAAATAGCATGATGTTATCTATAAAATAAACATTACTTAGATAAGTAAATTTTTAATTTAATATGCTTTTTCATATTGATTTGTAACTGAGCTGTTTGGATTGAAAGTCTGCGCAGACCTGCATCTCTGCGCGACTCTTTGGGGCTGGTAGGTCCGCCCTTCATCCGCAAGGAACTGCCTGGAGATCAGCATCTGGGCCAGGTCTGTTTGGGCCCTTAGCCCCGCCCTTCATGCCCAGTAAGTCTCCCACAAAGCAGCATCTCAGGCTGTCTCTTTGGGACCCGAAACTCCCGGACCCGTAGAGTGGCCTGGGCTGTTTGGATCGAAAGTCTGC